>JASPKZ010009757.1:0-122894 GCA_030220185.1 Diploptera punctata
AGAGAGAAGAAGAGAGAGAGAATGAGAGAGAGAAGATGCATTTTGAACATAGAATCAGCGAATTATATTGAATTTCAGTCACAAGACAGTCAAAAACGCATAAATTATTTTAATGCTTTAGTAAACAGTTTTTATCGATACTAGTAAAATCCATGGTTAGTTTCCATTGAGGTATTAGTTCACAGTAATATAATGTACGGTTAAAAACTATAAAATAGTTACCTTGTAGGTCCGTCTCCTCAACTTAAGTTATTTTAAAACTCTGTAGGCCTTTCGGGACTAGTCCCATCATCAGCAGAATGCATTAAGTCCGTTCTTGTTGACCCTTGTTGAAGCACTGACTTGGTTGGAGAATTTTGTACAGAGGATTGTGTGGACTGGGTGTGTATTCATTGAGAATCAGGTTGTTGATTTCTCTTAGGATTGCGATTTCCTCCAGTATATTTATTCTCGTTGGTATTTTTTCTCTATGTACTATTGTGAAGGTGTTATCGATGTTATGCATATGGTGTCCAGCCTGAATTACATATTTTGCGTAACTTGATTTTCCTCCATTATAAATGAAATCTCTAAAATGTTCCTGGAATCTAATGTTGAAGCTTCTGTTAGTTTTCCCAGTGTAGAATTTACTGCAGTCTGTACATGTTAATTTGTAGATACCTTTATTGTTAAATTCGTCTATTTCTTCAATGTTGTTGCTTATTAAATTGTTTAATTTGTTATCAGTTCTGTAGGATATATTTATATTCTTATCGAGCTTTTTTAGTGTGTTGGCCAATTTTAATGTTTCTTTACCAGTGTACGTGAAAGTTATCCATTTCTTGTTATTTTCATTGGATTCTTTTTCAAGTTTGGTTATGTTGGCAATGTGTTTTTTCTTTTTTGTTTGATTAGGATTTTATTTATTATTTGTTTGTTGTAGCTGTTATTTTTCCATGTGTTTGATATAATTTAATTCCTTATTATAATTGTCTTTATTTAAGAGAGTTTTAACATCCTATTTATTAGACTCTTGAATGTACTTATTTTATGTTGAAATGAACCCAACTACAAAATTTCTAAATTCATTACCCAAAAAATAAAAGAAGACATCAATTTAGATAATCAATTCACAACTAAAATCTTATACGACTTAGCAGAAATCAACAAAAACACAAAATGATGTCGTTTGATATAAAAAACTTATACACCAACATGCCAATAAATGAAACAATAGATATAATAAAACAAAAATTAATGGACAAGAAACTTGAAAGTAACTACATAAACCAACTAAGTACATCATAAAAACAATAACGCAACAGAATTACTTCCAATTCAACAACGAACTCTTCATCCAAGAAGACGAAATCCCCATGGGAAGCCCCACTTCGGGAATCCTAGCAGAAATATTCTTACAAGAATTAGAAAATACACACCTTAAAGAACTAATTACTAAATTCAACATAAAATTATTCACAAGATATGTAGACGACGTATTAATTATTTATGACAGTGAAAATAGAAAGACAAAGAAATCTCACAAGAATTAAATAACATGCACAACAAAATCATATTTACTGAAGAAACAGGAATCAACAACAGTATAAACTATTTGGACCTAACACTAACAAAAAACTTCAGCAACAACAAAATAGAAATTGGCATTTATCGAAAACCGACAAGCAACACACTAGCCATAAACAATAAATCGAGACATCCTTTTCAACATAAAATAAGTACATTCAAGAGTCTAATAAATAGGATGTTAAAACTCTCTTTAAATAAAGACAATTATAATAAGGAATTAAATTATATCAAATACATGGCAAAATATAACGGCTACAACAAACAAATAATAAATAAAATCCTAAACAAACAAAAAGAAAAAACAACATTACCAACATAACCAAACTTGAAAAAGATTCCAATGAAAATAACAAGAAATGGATAACTCTCACGTACACTGGCAAAGAAACATTCAAATTGGCCAACACACTAAAAAAGCTCGATAAGAATATAAATATATCCTACAGAACTGATAACAAATTAAACAATTTAAATAACAACAACATTGAAGAAATAGACGAATTTAACAATAAAGGTATCTACAAATTAACATGTACCGACTGCAATAAATTCTACATTGAGAAAACTAACAGAAGCTTCAACATTAGATTCCAGGAACATTTCAGAGATTTCATTTATAATGGAGGAAAATCAAGTTACGCAAAACATGTAATTTAGGCTGGACACCATTTGCATAACATCGATAACACCTTCACAATAGTACATAGAGAAACAATTCCAACGAGAATAAATATACTGGAGGAAATCGCAATCCTAAGAGAAATCAACAACAACCTGATTCTCAATGAATACACACCCAGTCCACACAATCCTCTGTACAAAATTCTCCAACCAAGTCAGTGCTTCAACAAGAGTCAGCAAGAACGGACTTAATGCATTCTGCTGATGATGGGACTAGTCCCTAAAGGCCTACAGAGTTTTAAAGTAACTTAAGTTGAGGAGACGGACCTACAAGGTAACTATTTTATAGTTTTTAACCGTACATTATATTACTGTAAACAATTTTTAACATATAGAATATTTTATTAATCAATTTTTTAACATATATAATTCATGTAGGCATTATTTTTTTAGTTGATTGATTTTTATGTGTGAAAATATTTCGATCCATAGAAATATTTTAAGTAGCTATACGTTATTAGAGATTAACAAATATTTGCGTTATGTAGAATTTTGGTATCTGCGTTGGAGGGATTCTCTTGCGCACCGACCAATCAATATTTCCTTCTCTGTCCCCTTCTAATGTCATTGTGAACCAATAGATACTCCCGCTACTCTTCTCAAAAAACTCCTTCCAGAATAAAATCATGGCTGGACGCCATATTACATTACACGTTCTTTACAATAGATTCTCGACCATAGTTTGGCACCCAGTCGAGATGGCTGTTTATACACGCTATTCTAAACTTGTAACTTCTTTAACCTTAATTATCATTATCAACTTTGGAAAAAAATTGAACAAAAATTATCTACCGGTACCTATTAATCGAAATATCTGAAGTATCACTACAAAACTAAGTAGAAAATTCCCATGGTTGATTCGAATTAACGTAAACCATGAAATTAGTAACTCTCTCTTACAGAGTTTTCCATAAGGAACGCATAATAATAATAATAATAAGAAGAAGAAGAAGAAGAAGAAAAAGAAAAAGAAGATATATAATATATATAGATTAATGTTTGATTGTTCGTATTTTATGCGCTGCCATACCGTTCATCCGATTGTGATGGGGCTTTTTGCAAAATGTTCAGCAGATTCCCGGGATGAACATAGGTTATAAGAGAGTTGTGTTGCTCAACTCCTATACCCTTAAAATTACCCTTTGTAGTAAAAAACGTGGAAAAGGTCCCTTTCTTAACGCTTAAATGGCTTATGCTGCCTAAACCAAAACAAATACACCAAATTAATGTACAGCCTTTGAAATAATTGTTGGCGCACAGGTAATTTTCAAGTCCCAGAACGAAGCCACTGCGCATGACCAGAGTCAGTTGTTTGGTTCACAAGTATAGAACTATTTGAGAAGCTAAAATCCGCTCTATTTCGTTTTGTGTCGTGCAATGGAAAATAATTTCGCGTACATAGCAGTGCGGTAAATGCTGTAAATAAAACAAAGCAAAAAATAAATAAAATAAAACAAGCAAACAAATAAAATAAAACAAAATTAATTGAGATAAGGACGAGAGAGAGAGAGAGAGAGAGAGAGAGAGAGAGAGAGAAAGCATGACAGCGGGATCGAACACGCGACCTCCTGCATGAGAAATAGAAGCTCCCTCCACTAGACCACAACCGTTCCCTGCTAGAAACTGTCTGTATGAAGCGATGCAATACTCCATCACTTACTTGTATAATGAAATTATATATTAACTTGTCTTAATTTAAATTAATCAGACGCATTTTACATTATTAGTGGAAATAAACAATCTTGTTATGCCATGTGTTTTTTAAATAAAGTAACGAGATTTTATAATCATTATAAATATGAGCCGTTTCCTTTAATTAATTGTTTCCCTATATATACAAATTTATTTATATAACATAGCCTGGTAACGTGTAGGCATTATAAAAAATAACGACGTTATTAAAAAAATTCCTGACCAGGATCGAACCTGGGCCTGCGTTGTCGCAAGAAAGCATCTTACCGACTGCTCTACTGAAGCGAACGATACAAATACTGCATCAGAATTAAGCGCTAATCTACTATTGATTGGTTTAAGAGACCATTACTTGCTTTCAGTCATGTGATAACTCTCTTAACTTAGAAATTCAATTAATTAATTTATTTGTTGAAATTCTTTCTATAACAATTGGTATACATCTATTATTGGCCCCTTATGCTGCCGGATTTGACCTCAAAGGAGACAGCACGCGTGTGAATCGCTCTTCAAACTTCTAACTTTCCACCATCAAGAGTTACGCCATCATTTTTTTCAAAGGCTGTACACAGAATTGAGGATCTCAAAAAATTCTACAAGGAAGTCCGCTAGAGCATATGTTTATCTTTTACGGATGACTCACAATAACCATTTTGTCTTTCATCGATGGCATCATAAAAACCATCATATTTGCGATTTTAGTATGAATGTGTGTGTGAATATTATGTTGTCTTTTGTATTGTCTCGGTTGAGCCTCTGACATGCTGATCACTCATTCCGGGACGTCCAGTATGCCCTTGTTTGGTCAAAAAACTGTGTGTGTGATCTACTGTTTTAAAATCCCTCTTCCACTTTAACGCCCGGTGGTGTGTGACATGTAAAATGTAACTAGGCCTATTAGGTAAGAGGTTAAAATATACTATGTTAATGAAATGGAATGAAATAAATAATAATAATAATAATAATAATAACAATAATAATAATAACTAAATTTTCTGAAAATTTTAATAAAAATAAAAAAAATAATATTCCATAATGGGGTAACAATATCCCTCATTTCTCAAATACATAGAAAAGAATTCCAAAGAGTCAAGATGAAAAAAATTCGCCTTGAATCTTATTAAAATAATTCAGGATATCCGTAAATATGTTACTGATATAATTTTGTTGGTTCAGTACTTGTAGAGAATCACGTCGAGAAATTCCTATACTTATGATCCTTCATAAAAATAATTATTCCCTACTTTAAGATTAATTTCAAATTTATATTAAACGGATAATAAATGTTCTTGTGAGTAGGTATTTATTGAAAAATACAAATCAATGATTTTGAACTACTTTAATCCTCCACAACCTCCTGTTGTCCTCTTCTGGTCTTCTATTCGGGCCAAGTCACAATAATGTTGTAGACCTAACATAGAAAGAATCGATACTATTAGCTCGCGTATAAATACATAATTTTAAGGCACGGTATTGTGTACCGACGAAAACAATAGAGATTAAAACTAATTCAAATTAATAGATCATGCTTAACTTATAGGCCTAATTTTAACAGTAGTTTTTAACTAGGGAAATATCAATAGGCCTATGCTGTTTTAAACTTCATTCCACGTATTACACATTGCGATATGAATAGAATACAGAATATTTTTACAAAACTGCTATAATATTGATAAGTTGTTCTATAGCAAATAGAAAGTGTATTTACTTTTTGACTAAAATCGAATATAAATATAACTTCAAGAGTATTTCTTACGAGCGTAAATCGTAAAAATTAATTATAATTAATAAGATATACTGAATCTTGATAAGATTTTCCTTCAGATTTTTCCTCGATAACAAAGAAAAAGTCAATGAAGCAAGTAAATGGGCGTGTCAGGGTTGGACCCGGCTAATGTTAAGTGTTTATACATCCCATTATATTAGAGAGGCTGTTAATGGGGGACTTCAGAATTTGCAGCGGGCCCTCATGCAAAATGTAACATTACTGCTTCCTTTACAACATCAAAGGCAAGCTTTAAACATGGCTTCTCTTTCCTCACTAATAGCGGCTTGGTTATTCGTTTAACTCTATATATTTGTGTCCCTAATGTCAACAAAACTCTTATGATATTGCATAAGGTATGCTTTTAGTATTATGTTTCATTATAGCATGGGATTTTAGCGTTTGTGTAAAAACTGAGTTTCAAAGATGGAGTTTTCATTCTTGGATCTCAGGGACGAATTAACAAGTTACTTTACATACAATTCTTATAACTTTATTTTTTTCTGAGAAAGTCAGACTTTATAAACAAGTATTTTTTTCATTTATTTACATTTAGATCTCATTATTAATTTTTGTAGTCCAACTTATACATATTCTATTTTTACTATTAATGTACTTTTTCATAAAGTTACTCCTATAAAAATTTAAAAACTGGCAACAAATAAATTTATAGGAAGACACAGATTCGATGGAGAGCCTTTTGCAGTAATTCGGAAAATTAGATAAATAAAATAAATTGCTTTCAGAAAAAAAAAGAGAAAACATGAAACTGAAAGTAATTTGATTTTTAAAAACCGTGCATATTTCTCTTTACTTCTGGTAAAAATAAACTCGAATGTACAGAACGTTTGCAGAATATTTAGGTAAATTTGTTAATTTATGTACTACACAATTTTATTTTTAAAACCTATATATGAAACTCAACTTTATATTTAAATATGGCCTAATTCTTCCTGAAAATAAGTACGGTCTTTAATTTCCGAATACGATTTTCAAGTAAAAGTCATAATTATATCCCAATAATTTATATCATATCATTGTAAATATACACAAACAGTAACATATTTCCTACTTCCTTAATGTGATATGAGTAGTTTTTACCTCTAACACGCAGCTTATCCTACAAAAAAAACTAAACTCAATGGCGAATGAGGCCTAGAATGCCCTTAGCCTACCAGCCGGCTACTAGCTTCAAAATCACATGTGTTAATAACACAGGTAGACACTCTATAAGAAATATGAGGTTTATTTCTGATTAATTTTAAAATTCAAATCCAGTAGCAACAAAGGTCTCAATTGTATAACACTTGTCTTACTATTTATAAAATACCTAAATTATTTAAGGAACGAATTGAGGAAATATGTCAGAAGAAATAACTGGGAAGAATTAAAATTATTGTCCGAATCATAGTGGTTACGTACAGGATTTATCAAACGTTCAAACACTACACAGAGATACCAGAGTGTGTTGATGCTCAAGCAGTTAAAATTGAGAATACCACTGCTTCTTGTTTTCCACGCTTTGTTATTGGTGAACTTGAAATAATATCTCGATTATTAGAACAAACAATTATGTAGGCTTCCATGCTATCTTATTTACATACATTAATATTAGAATAAATAAAATGTAATCATTCATTGCATAACATTATTACTGGATGAATTTTATTAAGTATGTAAGATAGTCTTTTGTTAATAGAGATCCATACTATAAGTCATTATAAAAAATAAATATTTATCTGATTTTAACTTTTTTTTAAGCAAATGGGTCTACATTCGTAAAATATCAGTCACATTGGTATTAACTCAGAATTTAATTCTATGGCAGAGTTGTTGTGTATAAAACTGCAGTTTTTCAGGGATGCTCTTTTTTAACGCTATAAAATACACTATGCTTACGATATACTAAAACAAATCTTTACATATCGGAAAATATCCTGAGTTACCAAATTCCACACAGTGCACAGAAAGCACTAACAAAAGTACACAATTTTTCAGCTTAAAAATCATTCTCTGTGACCACAATAATTATGCAAAAACATTATATGCTTGAAACTAAATAAATTTAAAATAGATTAAAAGAAAATCTGAGTAAAATGTAAAAAAAAATATATACAGAAATGTCGTATTGAGCATTTGTTGTGAAGTGAAGTTTCTTGCTTTTATTTACTTTCATTGAAAATAGAAATAGTATAGGCCTATTAACAATTTTGAGAATTATTAGGCCTACACTAGTATGTAGGCCTATAGCCTATATCTCAATTTTTCAACTAATAACAATAATAAATATAAGCATTAAATAGACCTATTCTATGTTGTAATATGTATTATCAGTAAAATTATTTACTACAAATGTTATTTTAAAAATTTTATTTTGAAAAAAGATTTTAAATTAATAATTATAATAATGACATTTCTTCCATTCATTAGATATATTTCATAGGCTAAATGTATGCTAATAGACTTACAAGAAATATGTTTTGAGTTTTGGTAATCTGCATCAATTAGTTATGTAAGATGGTTTTGTTCTATCATCTAATTCTTGAAAATCCAATTCTGTTGGATAGCAAAGGGCTAAATATCCAAACTTACAAAAGTCATTCCATTAAGCCTTCGTTATGCCATTGTTAGAACTTTTATATTTTTGTACATGGATACAATAGATCTAAATACATTAATCCTTAACATGTTGCAGAAAATTTATGAACATTCAAACATATTCCTACTGTGCATTATGCAAAATATAAACAACAGATATAAAACAATGTTATTATTAAAACGAAATATCAAATTAATCTACTTGGAATAAAATTTCGCCCATTAAGTTAACTGAAGGAGGTACAGCTATATTTTAAAAGTTATTTCGTTGAGTGTTGCCAAGATGGATTACAAGTTAACAA
This sequence comes from Diploptera punctata, assembly GCA_030220185.1. Classification (NCBI taxonomy): domain Eukaryota; kingdom Metazoa; phylum Arthropoda; class Insecta; order Blattodea; family Blaberidae; genus Diploptera; species Diploptera punctata. Next base: position 8,608 of record JASPKZ010009757.1, read on the forward strand.
GAGACATAAATTTATATTATTTACTTTAGGCCTAATTCTGTGCTTCATATCAATGCAATATAACAATTTATAGCTTCTCTGAGAAACATATACAATTATTGTGTTATAATAGGCCTATAACTTCTAGGGCTAACTATCTTAGAAACACGTAGGAAACGGACTATCTAAAACTTATGAAAATCATAGTTATAATCTATTTATAAAAATAGAGTAGATTAATTTTTATATACGAATTATATAACAAGACATTTTGAAGTTAAATTAAAGCATACTGTAACGATAATATTCTTTCAAATCAAATGAATTTACGCCTACTATAATCCAACTAGCCAGGTGGTTCTTATATAATCAAAACATATAGGCCTATACATTTTATACAAAGAAGTACGTAACATTAATTATAATTCACATTTATATTTTTGGCCATTACTCCTTCGTCAACAGATGGTCCGAATACTTTAATAATTACAGATTTAAATTTTTGTTGATATAGTTCACGATAGGGCCTATAGTTTGGAATTATTTTCAATTTTATATTTACAAATATTACAAACAGATTAATGGTAAAAGTAATCAAGTACATTTTAATAAGACCCCTGAAGTATTTTTCCATTAGGATACATTATTTATCGCCTTGTTTTGCCATTTTATAATCTTATCTAGAGATAGTAGCCTACGGATTAACATTATCAAACAAAACAATGTCTACAGAATTTATGTTTTAAAAAAAATAAAGTAAACAAATCAATGAATAAGGAAAAATCTATACTGTTCTTGTCAGCAAGTATTGCACGGATTTAATCCCAAACATATTACTCTAATAAAATATTTATTATATGCTAAGTATAGTTCTGAATAAATTTCATACTTTTTATAAAATTATGATTATTAAATTTATAAAATGAATTTGGCTAATCTACATATAAGTCATGTATTGAAATATTATAATTAAAAATTTCCATGGTGTATCAGGGTGAAAATTATTTTTGTAAATATATTTTAGAATAGTTTTGTATGAGGTTGTAAAAGTTAAAACATGAATAGAGAAAATTACATGGAATTATTTAAAGTGAATGAGTTAGTCTGCATTAGTAGACAAGTCTAGCTTTTTAATACTCACGCAATTTTAAACAGATAGTACGCATCTTTAAATTAATTTTCAAATACGCGAAATAAAAGAGCTTGAGTTATTTTATTAAAACATTTCAAGTGTAGTAATTTAAATAGGACATTTGTTCGTATATTTCCTTGAAGTTTAAATAGCCTATTTGATTAGCAGTTGTTTCTGAATTCAAAATCTCTGCAATTTTAAAATATTTTACATTATAACAATATTCTGCATTATATTACCTTTAAGTTATCTTGAAGGACTGAAAACTGTACAAAATTGTTATTCAAATATTTAATTATATTAAACTTTCTGTACATAAGCGTTTTTTGAATTAGAACTTTTTTCTAAATTTCATAGGCTTTATGCGAATTTTGTTTTTTATGGAAATAATAAATATGTAGCAGGGAATACATGAAAACAGCAAAAGATTACCTCTGATAAGGGCTCCTTATAGGGTCAGTTTCCTAATAAATTCCTTGTTGAAGATCTTTTAATAACTTTCAATTTATATGATTAAGAATATAAATAGTTAATTAATGACGATAGAAAGTAATATTATGAGGTTCTTCTTAATAAATAAAGTGAATCCGGAGTCATCTTACCTCATAAATGTTTCTATTTGTGTTAGAACACAACATGTTTCAGTTAATATGATCCGGATTCACCTTATTTATTAAATATAAATGGTTATTTATAATTATTTAAATTTTAAGTTACTTCATATAAGTATATTTAACATTAAAATCTATCTGATAAATTGAACCTAATTCGTAATGATGTAATCCTTGAACAGGTTTGATGAACGTGATTTGTAATGGTACCACGTGTGTTTGTTTCTCCCCACCTCCCTGCTATCATCTAAATGGACCACAGAACCCATCCGGTGCATCGTGATGTTGCAGTAACACTACCATAAAAATAAACTTACCTTATTTTTACTCTCTTTTTAGTACTTCCAGATGCCTAGATATCAGCTGTCCGTCATTGTTGACTGATGACAGTTGCTGATTCGATGACAACAGGCTTGAAATGTTGATGTTGGAACAAACTTGTACGGGTGATCGCAGGAGTTGTGAAATATTCAAAAGATAAAAAATTAATAATTATCACTGATGTATCGATACGTCTTCCCCGAGACAATCTTAGACGTTGAACTGAACGCGATACCGGCACTCGCTCGAATACGCATCCCGCCATCTTGCAATAGAAAGAAAACAAGAACGAAACGAATAGAAGATAAAAACAAAAGAACGTATTACTTAAGGTATAACTCTCGCAAACGTCGATTAAATGGTGAATTAAAATGTATACATAGAGCACTCTGATTGCTTTCTTAAGCTATTAAATCACGTTTTAACGAATACTTGTTGACAAAATCATTCAAATTCAATTAAAAGTTACATCCAAAAGCTTTCCGTTTACTTTCTTTTTATTATTTATATACTATATAATTCTTTGGTTTGTTAAAAATTAGTTTTATAATATAATTTATGATCCTTAAAATTAAATATAAGAATTATTCATATTATAAACGATATGAACTTTACAGATGACAGGAATATATGCCGACTGTCCGATCTAACACGGAGACATTCGGACGCAAAATAATACATTTGTTTTTGCTATCTCTTTTGTTTATGGTAGGGAATATGGTCTCGATCTAACTGAAGAGGTAGGTCTTGAATAGGTGTATTTTTTGCAAATGATCCAAGCAAGGGTGCGTACTTATTAAATGTGAAACGCAAGAGGGGTGAGTTAGGTAAGGTATAAAACAAAGGATAGAAAAACCGTCCAAATGTTGATGAGGGGACGGAGGAAACACATTAAAAATGGTCACAGTGCCATGGTACAATGTGTAAGGTCACCTTTTGTTTAAGAAATAATAGCAAACACAAAAAAAACAATGATTACAAATTGATGCCAATATATTTTTATTCATTCACAAGAGAAATGATATTTATGAGGGTTTCATATTGATTGAACGCGTCCACTACGGACACGTAAAAAATGAGGACAGGATGGCGAGAAAAGAATGGGAGTGCAGATGTTTAAACATAAATATATTACGATTTATCAATTCTAGAAGAAGAAAGAGAAAAAATGTTTTTAGACTGTCCTGCGCACGCAACACTATCGCAAATATAAAACAACCAATAAAAACACTGGAGAAAACTAAAGAATAAAAAAAAAAGATGGGGAAAGAATAAGATTGCGCGAACGTCCTACTAGAGCGGAACTGCGCACGCGCGTCTCACTTCGTTGCTTTTTCCCGCCATTAGAAACTTAATTAAACGCTGACAGATAAAAAAAAGTCGGGTAATTGGTTAGAGAAACAATTGAAAGATTTATAACAATTTTTTTCTACATTGCGCCGGGAGTAGAGGCGATCCGGAAGAAGAAAAGCACACTGACACACTGAGGTCTTGCGGCTCAACTAGTAAAAGATCATAAGCAATACCATCCAAAGCAAAAGCACGTCATGCTAAGGTGGGAAAGAGATAGTAAGAGGGAGGGAGAAATAAACGCTAGAGTGAGATGGAATGAATGATAGGGTAGGAAATAAGGAAGGAAGAACTCTCTGAAGAAGTCAGGCTTACACAATAAGGAAACTTGGACTTGCAACCTACAACCAGTTTCTAAAGGCCTAACTTTATTTTTTGTTCTTGTTATTAAAGCACATAATTGACACATTACATTATGCAAAAGGACGCCAAATTCGTCCGTTAGTAGGAGTCCTTACATTAATGACATGTCTTTGATGTGTTTTAAGACCGGTTTACATTGAGATTTTGTGAGGAACCGAAGAGGAAGAGAATTCACGCCTCAATTTGTGAGTAAATATTATAAAGTGAGAAAAATGCATATATCTAAATCATTATAGTCTATTTTAGGCCTATATTAATTACTGCACATACCTTTTTAATTGGTGTACATTTTTTCTAGACATACATTTTGGTATAACTTTTTAACATTTAGTTTAATACGTCTGTTTTATGACAATTAAAAAAATGAATTTTAATTTTTGTTTAGTTTAGGCCCTATAACATAAATATATTTTTTTTATCACATTCGGAGGTTCAATCTTAATTGTTAGTGTTAGACAAGTATATTTTAATAACCAAGTAATAAAATACCAATTACCAAACGACTTGGCCAAGCGTTTGAGATTCGTATTCGGGAGCTCCGGTGCTACTAACCTCACTGTGTTTTTCCTTGGTTTTCCTCTAGTCAAGGCAAATGGTAGTTTGAATTTCTTTACAAGGATATATTTGATTATATTAACAATTGTATAAAGTCATTAGACATTAATATTAAATAGACGCAATATGACCTAGGTGTTAAAGCGTCAATAAAATAAGAATGAAAATGAAAATAAATAAACAAATAAATATAAAAAAACCGTAGCCAAGAGACTAAAGCTTTATATCTTGCTACGTGATCCGCTCAGGTTCAAGATTATTGTGGAATTTCGCACAGTATGGGACAGATTTATACCCAACCAGAGCGAGGAATTTGGGCAGCTACGATAAATAGCGGATCGAGGTTGAATAAACCACAAATATATAGGCCTATTATATGATTATATCATGTACCGGTAATGGTAACATTTCATACAAGTTTTATTAGCCTATATTATATTGTTATTTTATTTTTAATAATCATGATATGGAGTGGTCTATTCTATGGTATTAAATTCTGATATAGGTATTTAATATCTAACTCAGCGTTTATTATTGACAAAGGAGGAAAACTACAAGAATGGCTGATTGGTCCCGGAATTTGAATTATAAAATCCGAAAGCGAACCTCAAACGTAACTAAATCAAGGGCAGTGAAAATACATTGTATTGTACTATATTTTAAATGGATGCGCCTTTTTATTTATTTTAGACACTATTCATGTAACAAAGCTTTATTTACACATAGTATCAATTATCTAGCTATATACCCCATACTTCCCCGCGTGGGTATTAGGATGCTCCTTAGCGGGAGAGTCTTAACCAAAAGTCAATACAGTTACGCTTATTTACCTACATATGACAACGAGTGATATGGGATCAGCCCATCGCCTCAATGAGACATCTAGGAGGTAACTAAGGTACTACTTGGATGGATGAAGTTCGGTTAAATTTTGCACAGAAACATGTTTATTCAGGCTTGCGTATCTTTACGAGCCTGAAAATCTTCTTACCAGGGATCCACGGTTTAATGTTCCTCCTAAAGGACTTGTCCCTTGGATTTTTCCATCCTAAAAATCCATCGACCTCGACCGGGTTTGAACCCGCGACCATCAGAACTAGAGGCAAGGAACATAACCACTAACCCACCGCACCCGATTAATATCAATTACATTAATGCAATCGAAACAAACCTATTAGGCCAGGGTAATTAGCGATAAGCACCTCATTTTTATAAAAAAAATTCTGGCCACTTTTTAAACGCGATAATTTGCAAAAGTCATAGGAATCTAATACATATATTTTGAAAAAATTCGGTGCGGGGCGAGGAAGAGTAAAATAAAATCATAAAAGGTACCAAAACATAGTTATTTCTCTTTTCAGCTATGAAGAAAACAATGATTAAACATTAAGCCGTGAACAGATAAAATCAGTTCATATTTTTTTACAAAATAAATAAAAACGACAAAATAGTATATTTTTCACCATTATTTTTAGGCTCGTAATCATTGTAGATACTTTTTTGTGCTTAAATTTTAGCCTTTTATGATGCCTATCTACCATTAAAATTCTGTTAAAATATAACAGATATAACTTTTGCATAATTTGCTGAAATTTAAAAACAGTTGCCTCAGTAATATGGCTAATAATGGTCCCACGGAAAAATTGTAAAATTATTTTTGTTCCTCAAGAGTTGCTCTACAACTGATCTATAATTAAAAGTTCAGTTAAATACCTTAAAACGCCTCTGAATATTGTGCTATTTCGTTCTGATACGCCACCGGATGGAAAATAAAAAAAATACCTTGGTCTATATGGCTTATGGAACCCATTTCAATTGGATAATACATAAGACTGTCTCATAATCCCTAACCTCAGATACATGACTATATATTATTCTTTCGTTTCTACTTCCCTAACATCTACAAACCTCTAAGTTTACTTAATTATAATTACATGTTCTCAAGAATTTCCTTTTAAAGTGTTTCTTTTAATACTCATTTAACTATCTGTTCTATTAATACTAGTAAAATTCCTATCAATTTCCGTTGATGTGAACAGTCATAAAATACAAATTAAAATATACCTGTTGGCAGGTGCCGTCGTCTTCAATTGTGTTCAAAATCATCATCATCATCATCATCACCACCTTCCAGGAATTAAGCCTGTTAGCTCGTTCCGGTTTCATGAAAGCTAGAATTTTTAAAATTGTTCAGACCATCTTCTGTGTGGGCGTCCAACATTTCTTCTTCCGTACGGTTTATAATTTAGCAATAATTTTGGAAATCTTTCTTCTGGCATTCTATCAATATGCTCTTTCCAGTCGTTCCTATATTTAATTATTCGGTCTGTAAGTTTGAAAATATTTAGTTCCTTTCTTATATATTCATTTCTTTTCTTATCCAGCAGAGAATATCCTGCTATAATCTCATCTCAGCTGCATCCAATCTTTGTTCTTGTCTTTTAATGTGACGTCCAACATTCTAATCCATACATCAATACAGGAACAGCCATTAGTTTATAATATTAATTTTTGTTTCTTTTCTTGTGTTTTTAAGGGTTATTTTAATAGTGTCACATATTAGATTGAATTTATTTATTTTGTCATTAATATCTTTAATTTTAAAATATTGTATTAAATGTTAATTGGAGGACTTTCGGAAGTTAACTTCCATCATCAGCAGGATGAGTCTGCTCCTATCTGTTTTTGTTCACGACGATGTGGACTTGAAGTGTCGTTAGTAGCAACTGACTTGTTTTTAACGATCTCGTAAAAAGGGTTGTACGACTGGGGTGTGTTATCATTAATTGGTAACCTGTTGTTTACTTCTTTTAGAATGTATAAGTCTTCCAATATATTTATCTTTGCTGGATTTTTTTTCTCTGTGAACTATGAGACGAATATGATACGGCCCTAATAGTGATTAATGAATATAAGAAATGGATAAATAATGAAGGAATAGAATATAGTTAAAAATAAATTAAGTTTCATGTTGGTAAATAGTTCTCACAAGAAGCGGTTGAAACCCTAAGTAAAAGAGGTCATAAATATGTAACTCCTCAAATTAGACCTGAAATCCTTAATCTGGGTCTAGCTTCAAAACTCACGTTTGGGAGAAATGTCAGACTCCAAATTTACAATCGCGGAGAGCCCAAGCTGGCAAACACACTCCCTAGCCGTGAGAATAAAATCAAAAGGTATGTGGTGGTTTAAATAAAATAGTTACGCCCTTGGAGGACATGTGATTGAATATTCTAACCAATCAAAATGAGAGTTAGGGTATAGACTATATATGGGAATAATTGGTCCTGACTTCGATACGGAACTCATGAGGACAAAATTTAATAGACTGACACTTATACTCGACACTTAGAAGGAAGAAGATCTTGATTGTATAGTAAAAAAATATCTTGTAACAACGATTATGGACTTAGGGAAAATCTCCCGAACTCATTAGTCATTTGCTAGTCCTCATTAGCGAAATATCGAAGGCCAGGGACGGAAAAGTTTTATTACTGTGTAACGTTCATTTAAATTGGCAGAGATTAATTAAATAAAATAATTCAAACAATTAGTGATTGTCTGTTCCCACGCAATTCTCCTTCCGAACCCTATATAGATAGGAGTCTCAGCGCTCACCCTGAAACAGGAACCGACTAGCTACCGAGGAAGGGCAAGTAACAATATACAATAAAATCAAAGTGAAACCCCAGTGACATTTAACAGCCTCCTCCAAAAATACTGCCCCAACTATTGTCCACATCGTCGTGAACAACAACAGATAGTAGCAAACTCATCCTGCTAATAATGGAAGTTAACTTCCGAAAGGCCTCCAGTTAAAATTTTAATATAATACTTTAACATAGTTGAGGACGACGGCACCTCCAACAGGTATGTTTTAATTTTTTATTTTATCTGATCTATCTCCATATTATCATATTATAAATTTAATTATAGGATCTCATTTTCACAACGTCTCTTGTCCATTTTCGTAAATTTGTTGGAAGTAATTTGAGGTCTCTAATTTGCTGTAAACAAGAGTAATTTTTATTACAATAGCTACTTTCAGCGCAAGTTTATAGTAATTTAAACAATGTTCTGCAGCCAAATTGTGACAATAGAACACAGAGTAATCTACGAAGAATGTAGACACACTGAAAGTTAATTTTGGTAGAAGAGACTTTTAAAAATAAGCTCAATTTTAAATATGTTAGATGGTGGAATAAATACGAGATCCGCATTGTAAAAATTCCTCACATTTCTCATTCTCATCCCTTAAGGGGCTGAATATTCACTTTACTAATTTATATTTGAAGCCGTTTAGATTATTTTCTTACCTCTCTACAAGCAATCCTCTTTCAGAAACTATATTATCATCATCATCTCTGGTATTATAGCTCTTAATGTTTTGACTTGACTTCCCGAACAACTGCTCGACATTATATTTTGTGCTTTACGTTCTTTCTCCAGTTAGTGTTTCTAATTCTTCTTAAACCATTCTCTATGTAATTCATCTGTTTAATCTTGGGTCACGTCTTCTTTTAGACTCAAGTTTTGCATCCTCTACCACCCTGGGGGTTCGGTTTGTGCTCATTCTTATATAGGCCTACATGTCCCAACCACTTGACTATTCTGTATTTAATATTTGGTATTATATATATATATATATATATATATATATGTGTGTGTGTGTGTGTGTGTGTATGTGTGTGTGCCTTTGTATAAAACTTGTAGTTCCCTATTACTTCTAATTCGAATATATTCCATAATCTCTAGTTGGGCCATATATCGTTCTCAAAATGTTCCTTTCTCAGGTGGACATGTGTGCCTTTTCTGTTAGTATCCAGCTTTCGCTGCCGTATACCACAATATATTTAATCATTGTTCAGCAAAATCTTCTTTTGATTTTGTTAGATACGTATTTGTAAGTTATAATTTGATTCAACGCTTTTAAGCAACGATTACCAGAAACGAATTTCTAATTTATTTCGATTAACACGACATTATTTGTGGTAACAATTGATCCTTGATATTTGTTCTGGACTTGCTCATATATTGCTCCATTCAACTGAAGTCGCTTGAAATATTATCAGGAGCAATGCTAAGATATTCTCTTATATTATTATTGATTTCAAGACCAACTTGAATTGCTCTCTCTTGCATTTAATTTAAGAATTCTTCAAGATAGTTTGCAATCGTTGCTAGCAGAATATCGTCATCGGCAATTCCAGAATCTGTCTGGATCGGTTGAAAATGGAACCACCTGGATATAATTCAATGTTTTCTATGATCTTTTCTAAGCCAATGTTCAAGAGAAGAACCGATAATGAATTCCCTTTCCAAATTATATCGTGAATTGTGAATTGTTCTGTTAATTTATTTTGTATTTTAACGTGGTTATTTGAGACATTCAGCATTATATTTTTCAAGTTTATGAGCTTACTGGGTATCCAAACTCTGCCAATTTTTTTGGAAATGAACGGCTTGTTGATACTATTAAAGGCTTGTCTAAAATCAAGAGATAGTGCAATGAGGTGTTATGTTTATAAAATACTTTTAAAAAATTGTCTTAAACTAAATAATTGGTCCGTAGTGGACCTTCCTTTACGAAATTCATATTGGTAATCACCTAGGATTTGTTCAGTATATGGTTCTATATTTTTGGCTAGAATATTAGTATATATCTTGAATGCCGTATTTAACAAGGATATGCCCCTGTAATTGCCACATTTCAGTTTATTTACCACTATAGTATCATAATAAGTTAATATTTATACAGAAATGTCCATGATAAAAATTAACAGTTTGAAACCTAATAACTTTTCCTAAAAGGAAAATTATTAATATGAAATTTCCATAGTGGTTAGCTTCCCGTATTTCCCCAAGTAAAAACTACATGACTCACGCTTTACGTAGGTGTTGATAAATAATTGTATCCTTATTTACCGTCGTATTCGCTTTTCTCCTGCAGCCTTCAATTTTTAAAAAAAATTGTTCATAGAGAGAATTTGAGGAAAAATTAAATGAAATTTTAAATATATGTTTTGTGTGCAATAACAAATCCACATAGGAAATGGCAGCCACTTCATTATTCTCAGAAATCCGTATTAAGTTTTGAAAGATTATACCTATTTTAGGAAGAATATATTTATAGAACAAAAATATACTTTTTTCTCTGGTGAGATATATCGCGTGTTCCATTCAAATCATTTTACAGTAAGTATAAGTGAGGTAAGTATCGTGGTCTTTATTACACATCTGCGGATACAACGCACTCCTAATTTCAAAAGAATTCCAGCTAAAATTATTGAACCTCTTACCGACGCCTCAACGTGAGCCTTAGGAAGTCATATTGTGAAAATATTTAGATTTATTGTACTTGCTGATAATTCGTAGTAAAATAGAATTCTCTATATCCATATAATCCATTTGCTACTAAGGTGATAAAATATAATTTAAGTTCAAAATTTCAAACATTTAATTAGCCAATGAGCAACAAAGAGGGCGCTAACATACATTCCATTCGGCTGTCATAGGGCTGGACCTGGCCGTTCACCAAGACTAGATGAAATATTATGGGAAATTGACTCTAGGCTATGTGACATTTGTTTCAAGGCCGTCTTCCCGCAATCTCTACCTATATTATCACAGTGACTGAGAAGATCATATGTTGAGTGCGGTGCAATTTTGGTAGCGCCATCTATGCTGTTTATTGTACATTACATAGGCCCTTATACGATCGGTAACATCGGCTATGGTTTTTATGAAAAACATATTTGTAATCTTTCTCACATATTTTTGGGTTGTTCAACGCTCAGGTACCGTAGTAGCGTTGATGCTTCGTACGTAGTGGGTCCGGTTTCAATCCCCACTCGGGACAAATTTCCTGGGTGATTTTTTTTCTCCTGTTTTTCTTTTCTCATCTGTAAGACAAATGTCACCAAAAATTTAAGACCCAAATGATACCTGAACATCATTTAACTGTCATAATCATCATTAAATGTGGCAAGTTTAGTATGAATTTTTAAGTACAGAGTGAATTCGTCATAAATGTTCGTGGTGTCTGGGAGGAGGCCATGGATTGTGGTGATAACTCATTCGGAGAGGCTCTCCATGTCCTTGTGTGATCAAAAGTATGTTTGTAATGGCAAAGTTTAAATTACTCTCCCAACAGGTCGTGACACTGTGAGACACGTAAACGTTGCCCTCATATAAGGTGAGAGATTAAACTACGGTGATGAGATGAGATTATTAAACATTTTAAATTTTGAGGAATTAAAATTCTTAATTTATTTAACAGAACTGATATAAAAGTTACCTGGAATTGACTACATACTTTTACCTACTATTATCATTATTATTTTATTATTATTATTATATATTATTATTATTATTATTATTATCATTACTATTATTATTATTATTATTAATTATTATTATTACCATTGTTATCATTATTTCATTATTATAATCATTATTATTATCATTATTATCATTATTATCATTATTATTATTATTATCATTAGTAGTATTATTAGCATTATCAGGGATTTATGCAGTACGATGTATTATCGTGAGTAGTATTATTACAATTGTTGATTCTCATTATGATCATCTTTATCATTATTATTATTATTATTATTTCCACCACTGTGGTCTCGAGGTAACATGCTGCCTTGCCACGCAGCGGACCACGGGTTCGATTCCCGGTCGGGGTAGGCTCCTGGGTGAGGTTTTTCTCGGAGTTTTTCCTCACCTGTAAGAAAAATGTCAGGAAGCTTAGGACCCAACGGTCCCCGGAAATCATCCGGCCATCATCATCATCCATACATTATCATTCTTCACCGGTGTGGAAAACAACGGGAAGCTACCACACCTATAATTCCCTAGTAAAGCTGCAAAGCATAGCATGAAAATGCTATGATTGCAGTGAAAGATCTGCCCTCGGGCAGAATTACTATGGATGGATGGATTGATTATTATTATTATTATTATTATTATTATTATTATTATTATTATTATTGATTTATTATTGATTTTCCAAGTTGTCCTATTTCACCTAAGGTATGTTACAGTTATATTTTAGAATTAAAAAATAATTTCTCTTACAACGATACACACTCAATTGAAATATGCTATTTTAATTCTGAAATTGTGATCAAATTTAAAATAAAGCTTTAAATTAAGCATCAGTTTTACATTTCTGACTGACCTAAAACCTAGCGTTGATTTCTTGGCATGCATTTACTAATTTATTTGTTTCAGATTATTTCAAAATATTTTGTTCGAAAATATTTAACATTTTCTTATTTGCTGCTTCGCAGTAAGATCAGTTTTTAGCAATTCACTTGTATTACATTAATGTACTATGAAAATAATATGTTCATCGACAATCAATTGTACAATTTTATCTCCGATTATATTTTAAGTGGAAATTTTGTAAAAAATTAACCTTCCCATAAGGCGAAGAAAAACTGTTTTGGAAATGAATAAAATACCACCAGCAAGAGTTTCCATAATTAACCTGTAGAATAAATTCTATTTCATTTCATTCTATTCCATTAACGCAGTATAACCTCTCATCTTACAGGTACTTTTATGTGCCACATTCTACCCGGGACTTACAGTAACACGGCCTACCGGAATCGCATTTGTAGTTTTTTGGCCACACAAAGACATGAAGGGCATGAGTGATCAGCTGAATTGTCAGGGTGTCCTCCGATATAACACAACATTAAGACGAACACAACACCATTCACACACATTCATACTAAACGTGGTGAACATGATGATTATGATGGCCAATGATGTTCGGGTCCCGTTTTGACCTTAACGTTTCCTGGCATTTATCTTACAATTGAGGAAAAATCCCGAAAAACCTCATCCAGAAAACATCCCAACCGGGGATCGAACACAGGCCCGCTGCATACGAGCTAACGACGATGCCCCGAAACCACAGCGGTGGACTAGAATAAAAATACGTGTAATAAATAAACATTTTAATGAGGAATCAAAACGAATTTGGTAGTTTTATTTTATTACTTTTACGCTGCTTAGAAACCCTTTAATATGTATTCATTTATGGGCTTGCTAAATAGTTTTTTTTAAATGTTTAGGGTATATAAAAATAACACAATATTATAATCTGTATTCTTAATATGAAGAAAAATCAATTTAACTTGTTAATGTAACAAAAAAGTGATAATGCTTACATTTCTATTACAGAAAATCCACTTTTTATCAATTTCAAATTCTGGGAATAAGTCTGCTATATACATATTAAGTGACAGAGAATTATAGTAAATTTAAAATGAAAATACCAATAGATTAATATAAGATAAATGTAATATATTTAATAGTAAATTTCGCGCTTTATGTTTTACTACTCTGATAGGTGGGCTCCGATCGTGTGAAACAGACTTCTAAAGGAAAACAAAGTAGTTGAGGAAGTGGAGGGAACAGAAAGAGTGAGAAGGAACCAGTTGTGGGAGGGGGGAGGGTGAGTGAAAGAAGACAGATACGCTAGAGTGAGACAAACATACCTGCAAAACAAGATTCTTCTTGTACATTATAATACAAACTTAATATACGAATTGAATAAAAGAATATACAAATTATATTTAATAATTGTAAGCAACAGACACTATTTTATTTATTTCCAAGAAAGTCAGAAATTTATTTATTTTACATTATCTGTGATGGTTATGGGTCTAACATCATATTTCTATAGTTTTATTTTTAGGGTAACATTTAAATATACCAGAATATTATAATATTAAGAAATTACTTTTATTTATTTATTTACTTATTTTATTTTCCTGATGGAGTTACGCCATAAGGTCTTCTCTTTCCACTTCACAAGGATTAAATTAGTATACATACAATAACAATTTTGAATTAACTACAGCTTCATAAATAATACATAATAGACATATATAGTTGAAAAGAAAAACAATAGACTAATAATAGTAGTAATAATAATAATAATATAATAATAATAATATATATATTTACATACAGTACCTGAAGCTTTATTTTACTTCTCCGCTCGTCTCTACCATCCTAATAATAATAATAATAATAATAATAATAATAATAATAATAATAATAATAATAATAACAATAATAATAATAATAATGTTGCACGTATGGGGAGTGAAAGCTTATTGTAGGAAAGCCAGGGGGAAATCGCCCTGTTGATAGACCAAGAATGAGGTGGGAGAATAACATTTACTATGATTTGAGAGAAGTAGATTATACAGGGAATGATTTGAAAGCATTAGCTCAGGATAGGGATGCATGGAGAGCTTATGTCCGCGCGGCCATGAACCTACGGGTTCGATAGTGCCAGTGAGTATAGTATAATAATAATAATAATAATAATAATAATAACAATAATAATAATAACAATAATAATAATCTATAATTTGATTAAATATTTGGCTTAGTAAAGAAAATGTACAAAATAAAATAATAAGAACATTCCTAGAACACGGTTATATATATCATATTGTTTAAGGAAATATTTAGTGAGCTATTGTTTAACTGTTTCTGAGTCGGGCAATCCTTAATATATGAGGGAAGGGAAATACCGAGTCGGATAGCTCAAACAAGCAAGGATTATAAATAGGAAATGTTATAGTTGGGGTTGAAAATTAGGCAGGAACGATTTTATTTTCGAGACTTCATGTTCGTTAGCTCCTATTTGCAATTTATTTTCAGTTACATGCATTTAATATCAAAAATTTGATTTTCGTTCTATTCATCTCTATGACATGAAACCAGAGGAATTAAACTTCCCTTCTGAAGGAACACACTTCTATTTTTTTTTGTTTCCGAAATGTCTATCGACCTTGGCCTGAATCGATCTGCAGCTCTTGGGACCTTCCTTAAATAACAAAAACTCAGTACAACATGAAGAATAAATTACAAGTGTAATACATTAATTCGAATTGAAAAAAAACTCAAATTTCGGAAATGATCTAACGCAAATATATGAATGTATTATAATTAGGCCCAAGTTGGCGTTTGTGTTCCCTACCGCCCACAGCACTTTCGTGCTTCGGACAAACGATGTTAATGTGGTCTATTTTCAATGTTTGTACAATTTTGGCAGACTTCATTAGTAGGGTTATGTAGGCCTATTCTTGTATTACGTAGGAGTAAAGTTATATATATATGAATATGTGTTTATGGTGAAGAGAAGGGAGATGGGCACATATAGTATCCTACTTGTGTAGAAAAGCACCAAGGGGACAACCAAGTTTAAGATATATGTATGATTATGTGTTTATGGCGAAGAGAAGGGATATGATCACACATAGTATCCTACTTCTGTAGAAAAGCATCAAGGGGACAACCAGGTTTAAAATCCCATCCGACGCGCGGATGGATTGCTACCAAAAGTATCACATGCCTTTTCAAAGCATGTACTGCGAAGAGATTTGGAATTTATTCCAGGCAATATAGAAATTAAAAATTGTACCCCACCGCCCTATTAGATCTTTAAACATTTAAGGATTTTTAGCTTTGTTTAATACACAAGTGATCTTCTTGGTGATAAAATATTAATTGACTATTGAGTCAATATCTTGTCTTGAGAATGACAGCTTGGCTGTGGAAACGTGTTGACCATTTTAAAACATTAATTAGTGAATTGGGAATATTGACTGTATATATTTTTCTGCTTTATGTTTTCACAATGTATAAAGAATATTTGTTTCAAGGGCCGTGGGTTGAATTCCGGCCAGGAGTGGAGAAATCCATGGGACAAGTATTCCTGGAGGGGCTGTCTCGATAGACGCGTGGCAAGTGCGCGCGGCTGTCCCGATTGGGATCTCAGGTTGGAATTCTGGCGGTTCCGGAGAGCCATTGGTGATGGGCCATACCTGAAATTTTCGGTTTTTCTGGGAGTTCTCCCTTTTCCCGAATTTCATCCCCGCCATTACTCTCCACTCCTATTCCCTCCCTTAATATGTCCTTTTAATTTTCATGTATACATTCATTAATTTCATTGTACCCTTCACCTTATCTCGTGTTTAGGAAAAATTATCTGGTCTAGCAAACTACAGGTGTTTAAAATATATGGTTGTACTTTCTTGTATTTCCTCACAACTCTGAGCCTATATGACAAGTTACGGAATAACAAGGATAAAGGGAGAATTGTAACTCCTTTTTAAGGCCCTGGGCGAAACCCAGAAAATGGTGATATGAGTTGTGAGTGAATGCCAGGAACACTAAAACAGACTACATAACACCATAGAATAGATTTAATTTCAATTCTGTCTTAACAAATAACATTGGGTCCTATAATACAATGAAGCTAACAAGATTGCCATGTTGCGGGCATGATAACCCGAGCACATATTTGTTCTAATCTAATTTCTGAAGGGAATTTAACATCATTTTTCTTATTAATTAAATAAAAATAAAACGTAGTTTTATTTGATTTTCATATTTATTATATAATTCAGTGACAGCTGTTTCGGTATACTGTACCTTCTTCAGACATGTTAACAAAATTATGAATTGTGTTCCAACTGATCTAAGCAACAATACGACAATATTTATTTAAATTTTTTAATTTAACAAAGGGATTCATTCAAATCAAGTTGAGAATTTAACAGTTTTTTACTACTTTTAAATTTATTAATTTCTACAGCCTCCAAAAGATCTAACTTCTTACCCTTATCACAAATATGTAAAATTTCAAATTTGGATCGAAACAATGATTAAATTGGAATAGGTGGTTAGCATATTTTGAATTTTCTAAATTTCTGTTATATGCTCTCGTGTGTTCCTTTATCCGAGAGATAAAAGGTCTACCAGTTTGTCCTATATAGACATTGTCACATGTGCCACACTTCAATTTATACAGTATACACCTGATAATTTTTCTTTTTTTGTTTTATTGTTTTTTATTATATTTTGTAGAGTTTTATTAGTTTTAAATGCCACATTAATGTTCAACTTTTTAAAGTGTTTAGATATTTTATTTGAAAGTGGGCCTATGTATGACATTACGACATATTTCTTTATGTTTTCTTTGGGTAAAGGAAAAACTTTGTTAATTGCTTTTTTGTAATGAACCTTCTTAATTAAACATTCTATAATTTCAGGGTCGTAGCCATTATTAACAGCCAATTGTTTAATATTATTCAATTCATTATTATATTCCAAGGGTGAAAGAGGAATATTTAAAAGTCTATGAATGTAACTATTAAAGGCTGCCATCTTATGAGTATATGGGTGAAGAGAAGAACTATGGATAGTGGTATCAGTATGAGATGGTTTGTGAAAGATACCAAACTCAAACTATTTATCAATGTGTTTTATTGATAAATCCAAGAAATTTATACTATTATTTGTTTCTAATTCCATTGTGAAATTAATACTTCTGTGAATGTTATTAATAAAATTTAAAAAGGAATTCAATTGTCTTTTGGTTCCTGTGAAGCCTGCTATGACATCATCTACTGTACATAACGATACCAAAATAGAACATTTCTAGCTAATACATTCTTATGTATGGTTTGTTCTAAGTCGTCCATTTTTTTACGATGGGTGTTGATATTAATTAAGATTTAGCAATAATTCAATTAAAATTAATATCAATGATTTCTACGAAAGAGAAACAGATGAAACATTTAACAATTTGCCTTACTGCAGTTGATAAGAAATATTTAATTTCAGTACTGTTTTTTTCTTTCTTTTTTGCATAGGGACCTGGCAGTTCGGAATTGCTCCTTTTTTTTTCTTTTTCACAACCAGCTCAGGTGTGGGAATGTCAGCTTTTGACTCATGGAAAAGAGCAGTAGTAAGTACAATTACTAATTACTTCATACAAAATATTTGTTTTAATTTTGACGATCGGGATCTCCGATTGAGGGTCTTTCCACTTTTCAGCGGTTGCCCTTTTACCAGCCGGCTGCTGGCCCTTCACATCCACATGTGTCAATCACAGAGGTAGATGATCAACAGCCAGTGTAGGGGTGACATGTGGTTAGCATGTCGAGTCCCCCAGCCGTTATAGCTGGTTCCTCAACCTGGAGCCGCTACTTATTGTAGCTACCCAATTGCCTCACGATGCTGGGTGGGCACCGGTCCCATACTGGCCGAAATACCATGAGAAAATTTCTTCCCCCATGGAGACTCGAACCAGCGCAAGTCCCGTAGCTCTGCGCCAAGGCTTTCTACCTTAACCGCTCGGCTACGGCGCGGGACCGATCGGGATCTGAAGCACCAAATTTTATCGAAATACAGTTCATGCATTACTTTGGGTACTGTCGTAAACGAAAGAGTTGGGGATAAAAAATGGAGTAAAGTTATTACACGAATAGAAGGTCACACAAACAGTAATATTTTCTCCAAATATAACGATGTGTTATTATTATTATTATTATTATTATTATTATTATTATTATTATTATTATCTGTTGCTACTACTGTTATAAGTTATTAGCAACAGAGATTTATCACTGGAGAAGATCAGCACAGGAGTCCAAATTAGAAAAATGTAGAAACGTTGAATTTGGAAAATTATGAAATTGAAAGAAATATGTTACAGGTAATTGAAGAAAGATGACTAAGACGGTACGGACATCTCAAGAGGATGACATCTGATAAAATCCCTAAGAAGGTATTGGAGTAGAGAATATATGGGCAAAGGAAAAAAGGAAGACCTAAAAAAGTTTGGAGGGATCATGTGAGAAGAAGTACGAGTGAACTGAGACTTTCAGATGAGGAAAT
Organism: Diploptera punctata; assembly: GCA_030220185.1. NCBI lineage: Eukaryota > Metazoa > Arthropoda > Insecta > Blattodea > Blaberidae > Diploptera > Diploptera punctata. Next base: position 27,646 of record JASPKZ010009757.1, read on the forward strand.
TCTGGACCTTTACAAATGGAGAAGGTGAATTTCTTGAGAGTGATGGAAAACCATTGAATTGTATAAATCCCGAAATAAAAAATAAATACTATTGATATTACTGTATTTTTATTAATGATGTTGATATTATTATGGTTTTTGTGAGGCGCAGAAAGAAATTAAGCATGTGCTTAACTCTGGAAGCACTATTAGGCAATTAAGCCCACCGCGACTCTTGTCATTTCCACTTCTCTAAAAAAATAATAAATGTGTAAAATGGCTATTCTTCAAGTTATAGACGTCTAAATGGATGCAAAACAAGGTCATTTAATTTAAAAGGGAAAAAAAAATGTTACGAGTATTTTAAAATAAATTGCTTAGGATAATTTTTTGATCAAAGAGAGACGAACATACAGGTGAATTGAGAAATCTTCATAACAGTAAACTACAGAATCATACGGTAAACCAGATGTAATAAGGACAATTGAGACCCATAAACTAAATAGGGAAGAACATTAGACATGTATGGAGAACGAAAGAGGGACACGGAAACTTCATGTACGAAAACTAGGGGAAAAGCGCCCAGTAAGTGGCCAAGAATGCGGTGGGAGAATAACATTAACCATGATTTGTATGAAATGAATTATGCAGGGAATTATTAGAAAATACTACCTTAGGATATAGATTTATGGAAAATATTTATCCGCGCGGCAATGGACCTCCAGGTTCAGTAGGTTATTGAGTTTATTATTATTATTATTTAAATATCTTGGATATTATCTCTCTATCTGGGATGTAAAAGATATCCCTGAAAAAATTACTAGTTAGCTATAATAAAAGTTTGGAAATTATTAATCAAGTTACGAAACCATCCCTTGTACGAAAAAACACCAGATTACGTTTATATAATACTTTGGCTAGACCAGTGTTGACCTATGGTAGTGAAGCATGGACACTAAAAAGACAACATGAAAGCAGAATAACGGCTTGTGAAGTGAAATCCATGCGCAGAACAGCGGGTTACGCCAGATGGGATCGGAAAAGGAACACCGATATCTTAAAAGAATTGAGGACTACGCCAACTAAATTGGAAACACCATCTTGAAAGAATCAGTTCAAATCGGATCCCCAATGCTATTTATAATTAAATACCAAGAGGACGAAGATCTCTGGGCCGTCCTATGAAACGCTGGAGGGAAAATTTTGTATAGGATCGTAACACGCCTTGGCCTAATACTTGGAAGGAAGAAGAAGAAGATTATTCCTATTTATACATTATGGTAATTAAATATGTAATCTTAGAATAAGTATTGAACATCATGACAATAAAATTTATTGTCAAATTATTTGGCCTTTTCATACTCGAGACTTACTGAATTTCATTTCAAGATAATTTACTTATTGTGTCTTATCACATAAAATATAAAGGCCAGAACATTACATCTTCCTTTATAGAAGTTGAAAATTAGCAAATAAAAAATACATTACATGGACGATGGCAGAAACAACAATCTGTTTCATTTGCATTGTATTGTACTTGCGTTACAAATAAACTTTTCTCCATCCCTTGTACTGATTTCCTTGTAACCGTCCTCCACAAAAAATTAGGACCGCATTTTCATTCAGTGCTCTTAGTCAATAAACATACTGAATAAGTACAGTAGGTTTCAAAAATTTGGTCGTGCTTTATATTGAAAGAAGTAATATTTCGTTGTAATATAAATGGATTTAGGCCTACTACTCATTTCCTCTTAACCCTGAAAAAATATTTATTTACATATCGCAACTAGTCACATTAGACTCCCGTAATGAAAAGGGTAGCAGTGTTTCCGGGTATTGAACCTGTAACACAAATGTACGTACATCCAGGTTAATTTTAGAAACGTTAGTAAAATAAATTGGCATTGTGTACGGTATATTTTTATTATATTCTTTCAGGGTATCCCTGTAACCCTCTAGTCATGTTCGGCATAATGCCAGTTTAGGATGGGATGAGATGAAACTCCCATTATTGAAAGTCTGTGATACACAAACATGCCGTCTGACTAGGTCTCTCGTATCATTACAGATGGATGAAATCAACCATCAAGGAAATAAATGACATGAGAATGGAGAAGTGGTGAAATTAAGTTTTTGGCGGGAGAAAATTGGAGAAACTCTGAGAAAAAACTACCATTGCTCTGATTCCTCCACCACAAATCCCACATGGAAGACACCATTCTCATTATTTCTAAGCGCAACATTGGAATACTGACCGTTAAAATAACTATAAATTGTTTTACTCATGAAGTACGAATCAGTATATATAATATTACCTAATAAGTTATTATCAAGTCAGAAATAATTAAATAGCTCTTGCTAGAGTTTAAAATGTAAAAAAAACTTTAAACACACATTTTTCTCGGAACACATAATGGCGCATAGCCGGTTGTTGCATAACGTCGTATAATTTCGCTAATTTCTTACGTTTATAACAGGCTATAGATTGAAGTGAAGTGACTCCTTCAAGCTGAATCTTGTTTCGAGAAAACAAAATGATTATGAAATTAAACATTTTATTCCCATTTCATTCGCTTTTGAAATTACATTATCTAATGCAAAGCAAGAGCAGTACTATTTTGTGTTTCCTTACTTAAACATTCAATCAGTACATAAATATAACCTTCCCTTCTTCACGACACTTCATAATTTTGCGAAGTGTCTCTTGTATGTACTGTAGATTGAAATTAACGTACTCTTTTCAGAGGAACCTCAGGGCATAAAATTTGTTTGGAGATAACATAATGATTGTGAAATTATGTATTTTATTTTCATTTAACTTTAATATGCCGCGGTGGACTAGTGGTTATGCTCTTTGCCTCTGGTCACGAGGGTCGCGGGTTCAAACCCGGCCGGCGTCGATGGATTTTATTAGGATGGAAAAATCCAACGAGCAAGTCCTCCGGGAGGGACTTTTTAAACCGTGAGTCCCGAGTCTGAAGATTTTCAGGCTCGTAAAAGATCCTTAAGCCTGAATGAAAAGGCATCTAAGCAAAATTTACCGAATTTTCTCGCCCTAGTACTGCCTTGGTTTCCTAGATGTCAGTATGAGTAGGAACGCTGACCACAAGCATCTCAAATGACATCTATACGAAAACAAGTGTAACTACATTAGTATGGTTCAAATTCTTCCCTGTAGGGGGAGAGCGCCCAAATCGCTATTAAGGGAATCATGGGCTTACAATAAGACATAAAACTTTAACTTTACTGATTCAGGTTTTGAAATGTAATTTGCCTACTATATATATAGGCTATGTAGGTAAATATAGAATATTCCAATAATAAGCTTTAAAGGGATTGCGAGGTAAAAATTCTCGGCCAGTAAATCTGGAATGGCGTATGACTTATAACTCTGAGATGAAATTAAAAATGAAGAGGAAACATATTTGTGGTAAGGAAATAATCCTAACAAATTATTGAATACTAGCTTGCGTGCGCTGCTATGCCTAATTAAATGAAATGTGTTTTTATGTTTATTTGAATAAGTAAAAATAAAAATAATTATAAATTAACATCGTCATTATTTTTAGAACCCCGTGTTCATTATTTGGCGTTCCCCGAAAATCTACCTATCCCGATTTTCTTGGTATCAATGAGCTGAACGACAAAAATGTTTATGTGAGTTATCCGCTGAAGATAGACATATGCTGCCGCGGACTTTATTTTTGTAGAATTTTCTGAGATATTCAATTCTGTTTACATTCATTTGGTGTACTTGTTACGGTTCAGGCGGCGTAAGCCATTTAAGCGTTCAAAAAGCGACTTCTTTAGTGCACCGATGCCTTTTTTCTTTTAGAAAATCTACTTAACCCGATCTTCTTGGCATCAATGAGCTGAACGACAAAAATGTTTATTGTGAGTTATCCGCTGAAGATAGACATATGCTGCCGCGGACTTTATTTTTGTAGAATTTTCTGAGATATTCAATTCTGTTTACATTCATTTGGTGTACTTGTTACGGTTCAGGCGGCGTAAACCATTTAAGCGTTGAAAAAGCGACTTCTTTAGTGCACCGATGCCTTTTTTCTTTTAGAAAATCTACTTAACCCGATCTTCTTGGCATCAATGAGCTGAACGACAAAAATGTTTATTGTGAGTTATCCGTTAAAAATAGACATATGCTGCCGCGAACTTTTTTTTTGTACAATTTTCTGAGATATTCAATTAATTATATTCATTTGGTGTACTTGTTACGGTTCAGGCAACGTAAGCCATTTAAGCGTCCAAAATGTGACTTCTTTAGTGCACCAATGCCTTTTTACTGTTTAGCTCCGGTTGTATAGTGCGTAGGGTAATATGTTGTATAGGCTCTACATTAATTGTCCCAGAAAACTCTAAATTATGGGAAAAAAGTTATTCAAATCGTTCAAGTAGTTTTTGAGTCCATAAAGGACATACACAGAAATAAACAGACTCACGTTCATTTTTATATATAAATAAAGATAAAATAAACGCAATCCACTATTAAATTTTTATTTAAAAATAGCAAAACCATCATGGTCGGCTGTATTGGTTTCTATAAATGGCTATAAAATATTTCAGAAATTTCTGTTGTTAAACTTACTTCTTCAACCCTAATAAGTCCATTTGTTTTCTTATGTATTTCGGTACTTTTCTATTCGAGTAGTTACTTAATTGTGTTCATTAAACAGAGTGGACCACTTGTATAATCCTATAGGCCTACTCAAAGAAACGTTCACTGTCGCTATAAGAGGTAAATCCATCCGGGTCTCTTGTCATGTTTTCAGGCACGATGAATGTTACATCATAGATGCAGAGAAGAATAGTATTTTACGATACAAGGATCAGTTAAAATGTTTATGCTCAAATTAATAGACGAGGGCATAATTACAACGAATATATAAACGTCTTCCAATCCATATATCGTACATCGTACTACTATATTTTATTTCATACTATGTTGAATCATCGTCTTCTTCATGGTAGGCCTACGGCCTGTTCCGCTCTCAGAATTAATCTTCCCATCGCCTTCTAGGACGTCCCACATCTCCATAGCATTGAGGTTGATACAACAGAGCGTGTTTTGTTAACCTAGAAGAATCATTTTTGTTTATAGTTTTGTATCTTCTGATTTAGGCCTAGATTACAAATTTTGAGTTCTTGCCTAATTGTTTCACTAGGAATGTGGTCTCCTAGAGTAGGCTATACCCTGCAACGTATCTGAGGAACTTCATCTCTCATGTTTCTAGTAATCTTCTGTCTGATCTATTCATGGCCCAATTCTCTGATCCATATGTCACAATGGGAACTGCCATTATCTTATAAAACTTTAGCATTGTTTCTTTTGTTGTTTTTGTTTGTAGTGTTCTTTTAATAGTCCCACACAAACTTAGAAATTTATAATTTTTTTCATGTTTATCATTTTCCCAATGTAAGATATGTGAGCTTTAATATTTAGGACGTCACATATCTTACTATGTTAAATATTTTACCTTTCACTAATGAATTACATTGTATAAATAAGATAATATTATTCTCACTTCAGGCCGCCATTTACAATGACAATCAAATATTCATGGAACTTTGAATGATGATTATGAAATTCCGTAAATTACTATAAATAAATTTCCGATGTCAAAAAATGACAGATTAACACATTTTAACTGAAATATTGAATCGAGCAAATTAGCTAAAATTAGTTCAAACATTTTCGGTGACGGCAAGTTAATTATTGGCGGCCAACGACATTCAATTTTCTTTCTCTGGATAACAATATTGCTCCTATGAGTTGTGTGAGTTTTGCCATACATTGAAAGGTTTATAATTTATAGTAACGTATCGTAGACGGGTTTTATGGGTAACACCGCCTATTTAAATATCTCATAACTAACTAACTCACTTTGACTATCGACTTTCATCGCCGCGCGTATCTTGAATACATTTTTTTCCCAATAATCCCCTCTATTTTCTACTTCCCTCATAACATGGTTATTGTATTCCCCCACCTCATTCTTGGCCTACCTACTGGGTGCTTTTCCTCTGGTTTTCCTACAAGGGATTTCCATGCCCGTCTTTCATTCTCCATCGCAGTCTACGAGACATAACTGCTATTATTTCAGGTCTACCGTAAACATAATGCAGCTGACTGTTATGTAGTCTTCTCCATTCATATGTCTGTTCATCTCATTTTGGTCCAACATTATTCTCAAGAATTTATTCTCAAATAGCCTACTCTTAATCTTTTCCCCTCCCTTAAAATCCACGTTTTGCATCTACGTAAAATAACTGTGAGAATAACAGTTTTACTTATTTTTCATAAGTAATGCCACGAGTGATTTCCAAATTATCGATAAATTCACGACTCACGAAGTGAGGAGTGAATTTATCTAGAGAATTTGGAAATCAGAGTGGCATTTGTTAGGACTATTTAACGAATAAAATTAAGCTCTTTACTAAAAAATAATTATTTGAATATAGTTACCGGTCTTTTAAAATATTTATATAGTTAATGCAAACGCGATGTTTGAAAACAAATTAGAAATGTGAGGTTATGTATATTCATTGCAACTCGATCATATTATTTATTGCCAAATAGGATCGCAATATTGCAAGAATGCACTCTAGTGGAGAAATAATGAAACACATCAAACTATTATAATCAACATTATAGGTTAATCATTTATATTTTGAATAAACAACTCAGTAAAATCACTGAATCTATTCATTATTTGCTATATTCAATGTATTTGTTGGAGAAAAATAATGGTCTAACCTGTTCAGAATATTAAAAAAGGAGGAGCTTTCTTTATCACAAGAGCAGGAGGTGTTAAAGAGAAGTCGATAAAGAGCGAGGTGACTGTCATTGATGTAAAATATAATTCATTGAAACGTGATTGGTCATTGACTACCATTTGCGACATGAGTCAAATAGTCATTTTAAAGTTTTTGGAGAGAAGTTGGGACAAGAGTCTCTATACTGGTAAATGCATAATTGAACCAATGTTTAATTTATTTTGTGCGTCTCATTCCTGTTCGTAATTATTGTTACTTGGTGTTTGAAATCATCATAATATTAAATAACATTAATTACCTTTTACTGTTTACGAAAACGAAGTTTTCACCTAGTACAAATTTAACCATCTACTGCTTGGTCAGGAGTGTTAATCTCAAGTCACTAATACCTAAAATGAAGCATCGGTTCGTGTTTAATCTAGTAAGCCATCATACAATATGTACTTCCTAGAATAATGTTATAACTTGTTTGACTAAGTTGATTAACAGAGTAATTTCTGAAACTAGGCCTAATACAGAATTCGAAATAGTAAACGTTCAGAGTATCCAACATAGTGGTTCAGTTGGACTCGCATTCAGGAGTACCTGGTACTAATCCTTACACTTATCAATCTAAATTTGGAGAATTCTCTTAAGTGATGATTTAAATGCGGGTAATTTATTTTGTTGTTGAATTACTGGGACATTGTTGCGCGGTACGGAAAATTAAATACTCAGCTTTTTTATTTTTCTCATATCTAATAATTTGTTTTGTGTCACACGGATTGTAGATTATTTATGGTTGCCAATCGATGATTAATTAAAATTTGTGTTCCAACTACAGAACTTAAAGTTCCTGTACATCTATTAGACTTCTACGCTGTCTTATGAGATGGCTTTGTCTAGTACCTACATATCATAACTAAATGCGGTTATAATATGTACGATATTCTATTAAATGGGTATAGGTTTCAAATCGCACAGAGACGGAAATAAAATCAGAAAAAAATTTAAGACAATTGTCGCGACGATTCGATTGTGTCAATTTAATGGCATTTCCTATTCAAACATTAGAGGCGAATATCATGTAAAATTTGACATGACACATAAAAATTATAGTTTCTTCCCTGCTTTCCAAAGTGATATATAGACTGAGTGATTCCGGGTTATGTAGCCGTGGTCCATAGTTGGTGTTGATACCAGACGTTTCGCCCTCAACTGCGGAGGGCATCTTCAGTGGCGAGTGCTTCTATGCGTGTTTCCTGGTCGGAAGATCTACTTAAGATCTCTAAGTAGATCTTCCGACCAGGAAACACGCATAGAAGCACTCGCCACTGAAGATGCCCTCCGCAGTTGAGGGCGAAACGTCTGGTATCAACACCAACTATGGACCACGGCCACATAACCCGGAATCACTCAACATTACGATTACCGGCCGTGAAAGCCTGCATTCAACTGATATATAGACTATTAACAAACTCATACGTAACAAATAATTGTTAATTAAAACTTATATCATGTAGAAGCGATAGTTGTTACGTCAGATATAATTATTTTGTATAATTAGTGATTAATTCACACGTAGAAATGCATTATATAATGGAAATGGACAGCTAATGACAAATGAGGGAAATTTTGAGGAAGTGGCTGAATTCAAATACCTAGGAACAATAATCACAAATGGGAATGAGATGCACAAAGAAATAAACATAGACTCAATTCTGGAAATGCGTGCTATTATGCATTACGGATACTTTTGATGTCCTAACTCCTTTCAAAAAACGATAGACTGAAAATATATAAAATTATTATTCTACCAGTTATATTATATGGATGCGAAACATGGCCTCTTTCTATAAGGAAGGAAATGAGATTAAGAGTATTTGAGAATAAAGTACTTATGAAAATTTTGGACCAAAGAGAGATGAACAGACAGGTGAATAGAGAAGACTACATAACAATGAACTACATGGTCTTATAGGAAGCCAGATATAATAAGAACAGTTAAGTCTCGTAGACTGCAATGGGCAGGACATGTTGTGCGTATGGGGAATGAAAGACGTGCATGGAGGCTTCTTGTAGGAAAACCAGAGGGAAAACGCCGAGTTGGTAGACCAATAATGAGGTGGGAAAATAACATTAACTATGACAATTTTCTTAAGATACGTGAACACACAACAACAGACGCAGCCTATACAACGTACTGATACCCTCTACGTTTCTGCGCCATATCATTAAAGGTGTTTAAAATTCTTGAAATAAAATTGTTGCAAAAGTCGTACCAGTTTATCGTTAACCCTCAAATTGGCGAAAAACTAATTTGTTTTGCCAGTTGTTTAATTTGTCGGACCTCGGTGATGTTAGCCACCATAATCATTTTTATTATATGGTTACCGCGCAAAAAGTGGACATCCAAATTTCGAGATAATTTTGGTTTTATAATGAAGCTACGAAGACCATGGCTTTTAGAGGAAGAGATCCAGTGAGATCCAAAATTATTTTAGAAAATCAAAGTATAGAACAGGTGTCTAGTTTCAAATATTTGGGCTGTGATGTTGGCTACAATGTGGAAAGAGATATTGACTCCAAAATAAATAAATTTCAGACGTATGTGGAACAATACAGAGAACATTCAAAAATAAAATTAGAAAAGAAACCAAGATAAAAATGTATAATGTTATGGCGGTTCCTACAATATTGTATGGATGTGAAACTTGGGCTCCAGTGAAAAGACAGAAGGATAGAATACAGACGGCAGAGATGCGGTTCCTAAGACAAGTAAAAGGATGTACAAGACTTGATAGAATAAGAAATGAGGATATAAGAGAAGAATTGAAAGTACAGCCTTTATTGGATAAAGTCACGAATTACAGACAGAAATGAATTGATCACATGGATGGAATGAGTAAGGAGAGATATCCATTGTTAGCAAGAAATTATCAAGCAAGAGGAAGGCGTGATGTTGGAAGACCTAGAAGACGTTGGGCTGATGCATTATGAAGTCGGAACGGGCAATTGCCTAATCCCTGGAGAGATGATGATGAAGCTTAGGACCACTAAACATGAAAAAACAAAACAAAAAAATTGCGGACCATCCAAAACAAAGCAGTAAAGTAACATTTTATAAGCACTACAAACACATATTTCACTAGTTTACTGTACGAGACATCACCATTTCGATATAAATTTGGTGTTAAAATGAAGCTTAGGATCACGTTAGATGAAAACACAAGACATTGTGCGGACCATCACTAAAGAAACTAGGCTAGAGCAATTGACTTTTATACATAATTAGGTTAGGTTAGATTTTAGTTTCTTATACATATAGTATAATTTAGTATTTAGGCCTACATACCTGTAATTTAATATTGTCTAAATGCCATCCTATTTATTAGGCCTAATTGAAATAAGTTAGGTTAGCTTTTAGGTACTTAAACATGCATTCTAATAAATTATATTACACATTTCGAAGATTATGTTATAAATAAGTGGCATCTATTTATTGAATATTTTGTAAGAGCTAATTTGCCGTTGTTCATTTTCGAGAATTATGTAGATGACGTATCGATTTTTATTGACAATCGATTCAGTTAAACCATTTTTTTCTTATATGTACATAAGGACCTTATTAGACTAAAAGTAAGATACATACAATGTTATTTACAAATATGGGTCGCACGGTTAGTAAGCCGTACGTGCAGTTGACAGTCCGTTACAGTAAGTTGATGTTTGGTAATAACATACTTAAAACAAAAAATAAGAAAACACAACAATATTACAATTAGATAACAATACAATTACATTAACTTAGTTATGTAGAATTATTAAGAATTAATGGTATTGCAATTTGTTCGCATATTTATTTATTCATGAATGAGTGTTGTTCTTATTTTCCGCATTTTGTCCAGAAATCTACCCCAGTTTAACCAATTTTCTGGGCTTACCAGTAACTCGTAGCGTGCCAATCTTTCGAGATTTGAATTTAGAAATCTTTCCGATAATAACTGATGCCTCCAATATTCCAAATTATTACATTTTCCTAATATATGTATCTCGTCTTCAAAGCTCCCACACATTGGACATTTCACATATCGTGATCGCCGCTAATTTTTAAACATTTCCATGCACCCAACCTGAACCAAGCAAGCCCTGATCTCTCTTTAAATCCTAGATTGAGTATGTAAGATTCTTTTCCCCAAACTTGTTTTACGTGTCTTTGTAAAAACAGTGATCGTTTTCCCGCACATTCGGCTAAAATATTTTGTCGGTTTATATCTAAGTACCTCCTTCTTATTTTTCTCCACACATTCTTGCCATTTTCTGTTCCTTTTTTTCAAACCCAACCCATCCCAATCTTTTTGAGTTCTCTCCTAACCTCGTCTGCCCAGAATTTCACATTTGCGTTCCTAATTTGGTGGTCGTAACAAATTGCTCTGAACATTATTTGTTCAGGTTGGATTAGCCGCAACCAGTACTTGAGTACTCGAATTTTGCAGTTTATGTTGTCCTGAAATGACCCAATTTCATATACAATTCCACTGTTAGAAACGGCCTTACTAAGTCCTGAAATGACCCAAATTCATATAAAATTCCATTGTTAGAAACGGCCTTACTAAGTCCTGTAATAGCCTATGTTTTAGAAAATGCGTACATACCGTATTTAGTATTTCCGTTCTTTGAAAACCTAAATCTCACGCATTACTGGCCTCACTATCGCTCCATACATTTTTCCTAACGTACTAGGGTTAATTAAAATATGTATATTTGATAAAAATATTCTCGAATATTTGAAGCTAAAGTATTATAAATTATTGTTTCAAAAATATTAATAATTATTTAGTTAGTTTTCATGTAATTAGAAATATGATAGTTTATTGTACTGTAACTGGATTGTCAGGAACTCTATCCAGAATACTGAGAATAGACCTACTATTAAGTTGTCCCCTCCCTTTGAATAATGCTATATCAATATGTTTTTCTTCCACTTTCCGTTCATTTTCAACGTCGTACCAAGATATTCAAAATGTTTTCACGTTTTGAAGTATTTGATCTCTGTATTTCCATTCCTCTGCTCTACCATAAACCGTCCCATTTTTTAACGTCATTGTTTTTGTCTTACTAATATTTAGAGTCATTCCCAAATCCCACAGAATATTTCCAGTCGGTCAAGACCTCTTTGCAATCGCTTGATTGTGTTGGAACAGATAATTAAATCATCTGCACACAACAGGACTGGGACTTTAACATTTCTTATCTCCGGAGCCTCAATGCCTCAGAAACTATGTGAGGATGTGATTTTTATTAAATTTCAAACTCTTTACTATGTTATTTTGTAAATATAGCATTTGGAAATATAGCAGCGCACTTTTATTACAATAAAATATTTATTCTATTTTCGCATCTCTATTGAAGCGAACATGTTTTCAAGCTGGACTAACATCTAAATAACGAATTTGACGTCACAATCACAATGGCAGTCACTTCCTTCAGGTAATATAGGGAATAGCGCTTTATAAATTGTTATTTTACAGCTTTGTTTCGGTCCGCAATTTTTTTTTCATGTTTTCATCTTCAACGTCAGCTTGATTTTAAAACCAAAATTATTTCGAACTTCGGATGTCCACTTGCGCCATACCCTTATTATATTTAATGCATAATTGATTGATGTGATCCGTCTTAAATGTAAATGTTGTCCCGAGGAGGCCCTTGTTTGAGCTTATCACTCATTCGGAGAGGCCCTCCATGTTCTTATGTTGTCAATAAAATATGTGTGTAATCCAAAGTTTAAAATCCCTCTACCAACAAGTCATGCAATTGTAAGGCCCGGGTGGCGTGGGGTATGTAAAAGTACCTATAAGATGAGAGGAGGATAAACACGATGGAGAATAAAAAGCTAATAATTTACATAGCATTATAATTGTTATCAGTTTATTAGTTACAGAATAAACTCAAGAGAGTAATCTTCAAAAATAGTAAATATAGCCTAACTGAAAAAGGGAAATATAATATTCATTCTTTATTACTTTTTTAAAAATACAACTTATTAACATAGTCCTTTATTATCTAAAGGTAACGATATTCCTCACATGGGTTCTATTCCCGGCTGGGACAAGTTTCTTTGTTTCTTTCTTCACTTTTAAGACAAATATCAGGAAACTTTAGGTCGCAAATATTACCCGAAAACCATCTATCCACCACAATGTGCCATATCACATACGCTTTGTTTAATATGACCCTATGAGTAAATGACATATTGTCTTAAATGTTCGTACTGTGTTCAATGTGGATTCGGCATTGAGCTGATCACTCAGATGGAGGGGCTTTCCTTTTCTTTATGCTGTCAAAAAATGTAAATGTGATTCAGAGTGAAAATTCCTCTCAGGAAGGCAAGAGAGACGTGGGGACTGAACACATCTACAATGGGAGGAATCAGACTAAGTAAAATATATAGCGTTATTAAAATTATTAAGATAGGAATAGAATAGGACATCATTCATTTTAATTTATCAGCAGTGACGTGACTTCGTTCTTTTAATTAATATCGATGCTATAATTTAATATTGTTTATACGTTTGTTGATATTTTTTATAAAATTAAGAACATTACTTCATCATTCATGCGGTCATAATGCTTTTAATGTTTTATTTTTATATTCATGCGACAGGTGACCAAAAATGTTGTGCTCTCAGAGGCGAAATACCGCCATCTGATGTAAACTTATTTGTTCAATCTACGAGGGACAACACATGGACCTAATACCTGCAAAATTGTCTTCCTAACAATTAAATTCAGTTTTAACTATAGTTATATAAAATATATAAGAAAACTGCAAACAATATTCAAAACGTTTAACTAATGTTTTAGTTTAAAATACGTAAATAACATGTAAGAAAACTAATCTTATGTCATATTTCATATAAAGTTACTCCCATTAACAATTCGGTTTGATATTAATACTACAGTCTACCTTTTTGCTCTTTCTTATGTCTTTCCCAAACAAATTTGACTTTTTTATATCATAAAGATGATTGGTTCATATTTCACACTATCTTTATAGATTTTGTTCTAAAATTTTATTACCATCCATATAGCCTACCTTATATAGGTTGGATTATTTAAATATATTTTACTTTTACTTATGAAACACAGATTATTTCACTTTTATTTCATACAATTTTTATAATTAAATTATTATGGACATTTTATTTAAAATCCACATTACAAAGATAGTATAAAACTGTTCAACTTACTTCTGAATGAAGAATTGCTAATAATATAAATTTTATTGGACTTTAAAATCAGTGTTCGAAGTAGTAATTATTATAAAGTGTTTCCACTAAGATAATTGGCCATATAAATTACGGAAAATCATAGAAATAATTAAAAGTTTACAAAACGCGGAGTATCAACACCTCTCATGCTTCTTTTTCAGGCCAATTTCCATTTAGATTAATCATATTTTCATATTCATACATAGGCCCCTGTATTCTTTAATTTATAAGAATGTAGAAATAAAAATAGGCCTAAATATTTTTTACACAAATATATTAATTTAATACTTGGCATTTTCTATACTTACTTTAATTCATTGTCTTCGAAGAATTCTTTGAGATTTCGGATCTACAGCAACTCGAAGAAAAAATTATTAAATTTATTATTTTATTATATCTCACTAGACAGTCGGTCGCTTTCTGGATCTCGTAACACTCCCCGGATATACATACTTTTTTTACCAGTACTGATATTACAAATGGTTGTCAGGATCGAATTCTGAAGTCACAATTTTCTTTCTAAACGTTATTAAGTATATATTACAGAGCACTAAGATAATAAAAATATATTGATAAATTATTAATATTTTCATCAGGTTTGGATAAACTTGAACGGAAAATAGAATATGAACATTTTTCTTGTAATTTTAAAGAAATTTTTCGTCAGTAATCTATTTTCAAACACGAAGTTTTAATATTATAATTTATAATAATTAATTAAAAATGCGAAGGCGACGATATCTTTAACTCATTGTTGAAGCACTTCCTAAACCTTCTCTTACTGTAACCGAGATATACTACCTCATGATTCAAATGAAGTCGGTAAACACTAACAACAAAACTTGAATATCTGATAAAACATAATGGCTGTATATTAGATTACAGTAATTTAAACACAAGTAATTAATAACAGAAATAAATTCAACTTGAAACTTAATTCGCTGTAAATACACCATCACTACACAACTGAATCGCGGCAACTCAGTCGTGAACAGATTCACCTTCATCGTAAGAAAGGAGAAGATGGCAAAAAATAATAATTAGGAAATAAAAAAAGAACAGCTTAGGTTTCATGAAGGTAGAAGAGATATAATTTTGTTGTACTATGTACCCTACCTCTTTTCCTTTCTCGTGCATTCAACCATTGCTTTATTCATGGTATCTTATGCCTGACTAGTACCGGGCATCAACAAAAAAACATTCTACATTGTAAAGCTTCTCCTATGACCTTCGTATAATTTTATAAAAATACACCAGCTACATGTATATACTGGCTGTACAACTTTAGTCAATCTCATTGCTTCCCTCCGGGCACGTCAGTTTCTCTCGTCTTGTTTTTATTTTATATTCAATGCATTCTTCAGCAATTGTACACTAGATTCAATGGAATATATCCTTTAATAACTAATAAAAATAAAACAACACAAATGCCTGCAATTGTAATTATAATACCAATCAATGAATAATTCATTAATATTAATGATAATTTATATATTGTTTTTAAAAGACGCATATTTTCAGATCTGTTACCAAGTCGAGATGGCCAGAGTCTATATTATCAATATATTGGCATTCTTAATATTAACCTTGGGCCTGAGTGTGTGCCCCTTGTGTTGTCCGTGTTGTGCTGTCTTCAGCGATGGTCCTGGTAACCACATATCCGTGGAAGCCTGCTAATACGTATGTTTATATTTATAATTACCTATATTACTCATAGGGATGCTAGTCGTAAAATGAAGGATTGGGGTAAAAAATAAAAACGAATTAAGTACATTTTTACTTCGGAGGTATGGCGAGATTGTTAAGGAGATTTCAAGAGTTTACATAATGAAATAAGTAAAATAGAGCTATTTTCTCCAAGTTATTAATGACATTATTATTTTTACACTTCAAAATGTTATTTTGTTTGCTACAATATGCTATGGTTAATATTAGGACTACATTATATCAAATTTACCGTAGATTACGGATGGCCATAAAAAGAAATTTAAAATGTTGTAATTATAATGGAATCTTGTGGCTTTTTATATTCGTTTTAATTGATCTATGTTCATCGCTTCCATTAATTCTTAAAAAAAATGTTATAAAACGAAGAAAATATGGGTAATTACGAAAACACCTTATTAATTTCCCTATAAAATGTGTTTTAAAAAATAAGTATAACTTAATAATATTAAAATAGGAGTGTACAGTAGACCTACCCTGACGTTGTGCATCCTGGGTAACGCTATAACGCGTTAAATTGGTATACGTCTCTGGCGACTCATCTATGAACTATTCCCACATCCGAAGAAACCTACAACTATCAACAGATTCTCCATCAACTGGCATTGCAAGGCAAAACAAATAAACTGCAATGGACTCCAAGTCACTGCGAGATAATTGGGAATGATAAGGTCGACAACTGGCTAAGAGAGGTGCCTCCTTACCGATGTGCACAACACAAGCAATGCAGTATAATACCAGTATCTTCAAAAATCTATCACCCAAAAGAAATGGAATGAAGGACGCAGCCTAAAAAGTGGTAAACTGAGTTTGCCAAGATCCCAAATGAACCAAGAAGTACGTCCATTGCAAAATTCCGCCTCAGCACTGTTTACAGCTGTATCGTGTAACTTTTCATCGCTTCGGAATAATGCTGTCACCAGCCTATATAGTACTATGCAACTCCGATGAAAATAATGACATCTCTGTACAGAGGAACTGCAATACTGGGTCTATGAACCTTTGTTCAATGTATTCCACCATCATATTAAATAAATAAATAAATAAATACATATTGAAATCAGATTGAAGTTAATACCTGTAGTTGAATGAAAATATTCAATTAAATGCAAATACAAGATTATTATTTAATTTGATTCGTTAGGGAAGTATTTAGAAGGATTCTAAGTTGACTATTTTTAGTTCACTTCTGTAAATACATATTTATTCTCTTTTAAGAATACACACGTGATTCTTTATTATTTATGTCATGTCTTTGGAACATAACAAGAGCCACACATATTGATAATATTTCGAAGTGTGAAAGTTCCTATGACACTCATTACATTTTTCCATGCTAGGCTAGTTGATTGCGTTAATGTGGATTATTTTCAATTTACGTAACTTTTCGACAGATCACATGGTGTATGTATGATGTGTAATTGTATTGTGTCTAGAGAGTAGGATGAATGTATAAGTGTTTTCTTAGTGTAAATAAGTTGTGTGAGGGATAATGATAGAAAGAAGATTGAATGTGAAACCTGGTGCAGGCACGCATCCTACTCCTATCGAAAATAACCGATGACATTGCCAGACTTATGATTCTCATCCAACGGACAATACCACACGTTTTTTCATCATATGTCCTGTGTAGGGATTTGGAATTTAATACCTGCATTTGGTGCAATATCTAATGATTACAATTTGTTCACCGACACCGCTTCTAGCCCAGAGACTGAACATTTTATAATTAAAATTCTCAATCACCTCTGGTATCGAAGCCGGACTGCTAATAAGGAATGAGGCATGATACCACTTAATTCGAAGTATAGTTTTAGAAAATCAGCTATCTTTATATTTTATGGTCATTGAAAATTGTGCTTATCATTCATTATAAATTAGCTCAGGAGAAATAAAAAAGTTTTAAAGTACATCACTGGACGATTTTTCTGCTGTAAAAGTCGTAATCCCTATCTTCTTTATTATACATTTGTTCACAATATTATAATATTAAATATTATTTGATCAAATTATTTAAAAAATTACAATATAAAATTATATACCTTGTATGCAGACTCCTCAAAGTAATAAAAAATATTGTAGGCCTTTCGGGACCAGTCACATCCTCAGCAGATTGTTTCGTTATTGTACAACTACTGACTGATTTGTTATATACTTGTAGATAGCGTTGTGTGCACTGGGTGCGTTCTCGTTTAAAATCAAGCTTTTCTCGACTTCCTTTAAAATCTGTTAACTCTTCAAGTATGTTTATCTTTGCTGGGTTCCATTCTCTATGTAGTATTGTGTTGTGTACTAGCCAGCTGCTCGTCTCACAACCACACATGATAATCACAGAGGTAGACGATTAGCCAGCCTATATAGAGTGACCTGTGATGAGAATGTCGAGTCCCCTAGTCGTTAAAGCTACTTTTCTTATCCTGAAGCCTCTATTTATTATTCTACCCAAACTCCTCACGATGCTGGATGGGCACCGCTCCCATACTAGCCCAAATTCTCGGAGAAAATTCCTTCCCTCATGAGGATTCGAACCATCGCAAGTCCCATTGGCTACGGCGAGGCAGTAGTTAGGAAAAAGTAATACAATATGTATTTATGTAAATCAGAAAATTTTGGAAATCAGAAAAATATTATTTTCTTTTTCCTCATCGTAAAAAATGCTTATGTTTTTATACATGTTTTGATTGAAAAAAGTTAAAATTAACTAAAATAAAACCAACTGACATACAAGATAATGCGTTTATTTGTCTAATCAATCAGATTTTTACACATTAATCACGTAGATTATACAAGGATTCGCAGACTGATTGTCTATTGACATTTCGTCCATACCATTTATGTCCACCTCAATTGTCATCGATGTAAGATTTTAGTCCACTTGAATTCTACGGAAATCTGTATCACGATTTGTGACACACCGAGTATTACATATATCCCGCTTCTTACAAACATCAATATGACATATTCCTGTCCTTACTGAACGAACTGAACTGATATAATGTATATAATTGCTATAAACAGGGCAAGCGATTTTGAGCACTATAAAATACAATTGAGACATTCATAGTTAATTGTTGACGTCACCCGGAGTTGGATCCTCCCTCCATGCGCAAAAACAGCGAAAATTGTTCCTTCAGAATGTGCATCTGCAAATAGGCCTGAGCAGTACAGAAATGTCATAAGTCTGTCACTCAGCAATTTTTATACGATTCTTGATGAGATTTGTCGTGAACTAAACAATATACGAGGACTATTCAATAAGCAATGATCATTACTTCTTTTGGCAACATACATTTTTCATTCTCAGAATTTTTACCGTTATTTCCTGCTTTAGATGCAATGCACATCTCCCAGCGTTTCTGCCAGTCTACATAAAGGCATGCTGGAAACCATTTTCTCGATAGGTCTTTCAAAACTGCCTCTGCAGTCTTCACTGCTGCTTCTGAAAACGGAAAACGCATCCCGAAAAGTCGTTTTTTCGGGTTAGGAAAAAAAAAAAAGTCACACTGGACTAAATTCGGACTATAAGAAGGGTGAGGGTCTCATTTTGTTTAGATCTTAGCAAGATTCTTAGGAACGACATTTGCGATATACATCCTCACATTATGGTGGAACAGCATCTAGCTTTTTGTGTGGAAATGTGGCCATTTGTGCCGCCTGATATGGCTTTACATAATTATCAGGACACCACACACACACACACATAGGCCTATACATATAATCAATTGAGTTGGTGTTTACTTGATGAAAATCCATATTTATTAATTAATAAATAAAATAAAACGTAGTTTTTTATTTGATTTTCATATTTATATTATATAATTCAATGACAGCTGTTTCGGTACACTGCACCTTCTTCAGACATGTTAACAACTTATAAATTGTGTTCCAACTGATCTAAGCAACAATACAACAATATGTATTTAATGTTTTAATTTAACAAAGGGGATTCATTCAAATCAAGTTGAGAATTTAACAGTTTGTTACTACTTTTCAATTTATTAATTTCTACTGCCTCCAAAATATCTAATTTTTTACCCTTATCACAAACATGTAAAATTTCAAAATTTGGATCGAAACAATGATTAAATTGGAATAGGTGGTTAGCATATTTTGAATATTCTAAATTTCTGTTATATGCCCTCATGTGTTCCTTTATCCGAGAGATAAAAGGTGTACCAGTTTGTCCTATATAGACATTGTCACATGTGCCACACTTCAATTTATATACACCTGATATTTTTTATTTTTTTATTTTGGTTTTATTGTTTTTTATTATATTTTGTAGAGTTTTATTAGTTTTAAATGCCACATTAATGTTCAACTTTTTAAAGTGTTTAGATATTTTATTTTTATTTAATTAATACATATACATATGTTTCACTGAACGGCATGTTTCATTAAACTCTCGAACCTCCCCTTTTGTCAATCTACATCAAAGACTTTATCAATTCCACTAAAGCACTTCAGTTACCATCTTTGTACTGAAAATCTTCAAATGTACCTACATTTAAATCTTCATTCTCTGTATAACAGCTTTACGAAAATGAATCCTAGAGCAATTATTTTAAGTATGGGTTTGGTACCGACCTTATGAAGGTCTTGACCCGATATCTTTTGGTGCCTTTTATTTAGTGTTCTGTTGAAAATTATGTGTTGGCTGTTGAAAGTGCTCCTTTCGACAGCTGGGTTCTTGAAATGTGCTTGAAGGTGAAGATGCTGTTCTCTTCTTGCTTAAGCTTGTCGATCTTTAAAAATGAATGTCTTGAAGTGGTTTTCTTGGATTTTTTTTTTTTTTTTTTTTTTTTTTTTTTTTTTTTAAGGGACTTGAGATGATGTTTGTGAGAAGCATTACTGTAGTTTTAAGGAGTTCAGGATTTAAGGAGGATTTTGGATATGAGGGATAGTAGTTGGGAAACTAGGTTTTCTGGGTTGGAGGTGTAGGGTGGAGGGATAGGGGTTATGGGAGTGTTCACACTTGGTGCTGGAGTGGGAGATTTTTGAAGATTTTTCTGGCTCTGTTTTTTTGAAGTGGTGCTTTGGCGGTGTGTTTGTGGTATCCTTGGCGTGTGCTTTCTTCTTGTATTGCTGTATTCTTGTTAGACTGGGCACTGCGGTTAGCTGGCAGCGTGAGATTCGTTTGCAATTTGTGCATTGGAGTTCAGTTGCTGTGCAGTTTTTGAGGCTATGGTTGCCTGCACACTTGACGCATTTCTGTTTTCTACTGCAGCATTCAGCTAGGGGCCCGAAACCTTGACATTTGTAACATTGGATTCCACCGGCTGGCGTTTCTTTTGTAGGTTTCGAGTCTAATTTTAACATTGAAAATGTCAGTCAGTTGAGCTATTTTCCTTGTGAAGTCTGGTTTGTGGAAGAAAGTTAAAATCCAGACAGGAATAGCAGTCTTTGAGTCTGGATCCTTCTTGAAAGACTGGTTTTGAAGAGTTGTCTTCACGTTGTGGATAGGGTGTATCCTTTGTCTTGCAAGTTCTTGAAAGATTTCATGGGATGTAATTTTTACAGGGAGTCCTTTTAGTGTTATCTTCTGGGTCATATGTGATCTGCGTTTGTAAATATGTGTATGAAACTGCATTTCGTGGTCATATAGTACTTTTTTGGACTTGTTTAAATGCGTCTTTGTCTTTAGTGTAGATCTTCAGTTGATCTTTGGTATGCTGTATAGCGATTGTCTTTTTCATTGCCTGTAGAGATAGCGGCAATGTGGGTTAACTTGTAGGCATTGATGTCTCTGGCGTCTACGACGATTGGTGGGAGGTGAGTCTGGAGGTTTCTGAAGTGAGATGAATCTATTATTTATCTCTATCTCGAGAGTTTTGACTTTGGTGACGTTTCTAGCCGGTGTGTTTAGACTTGGGAAGGAGGTGAAGTTGTCTTCCTCTTGAGTGACTTTGTTGTTCGGAGTTCTTGGGAGTATTCCCTTCATCTCCGAGGTGTGTTGTCTGTGGTCGACTGGAGTCTGGCATGATTTGCGCTGTTGCAGTTCAGCGTATTGGTCTTGCTCTAACTTCTGTCTTCTGTCCAATTCCAGTAGGATGTTCATTCTAGAAGCTCGATGAGAATGAGAGAATGCAGAATGACGAAAATGAATGACGATCCCATATCTAACTTTTAATTGATTTCAAATTTCGGTCTAAATCTGAATCCTGACAAATCACAAGCCATACTAATGGGGCAACAAAGACTGCTTACAACCTTCGACATATCTATATTTCCAAACATTAGTATGAATAATATAATTATCCCTCCTTATTCTTCGTCAGCGATAGATTTAGTACAATATTTAGACTCAAACTGAACTTGACAAAGACAAATGAAACACATCACTAAAAATAATTTTTCTATTCTACATTATCTAAGATGTTTAAAGAAATTTTTCGCTGTTTCATTAAAACAATCACTTGTACGGAACCTTGTGTTGCCACATTTCGATTATTCAGACGTTATAATTATAAGAACTAAACTTCGACTTGTCGCAGAGATTGTAGTATTTTCATAATGCTTGTGTTCATTTTTATTATTCACCGTTATGGTCATATTTCCGTACACTTCAGTAATCTCTGTTGGTTACCTCTTAGCGATAGACGTAAATTGCACTCTCTTTCGCTTCTTTTCTAACTTCTGCACTCTTGCACTATTTACCCAGAGGTCATAATTGCAAACTTATCTTCTTACCAAAATTTTGACACAAGATTACAGTCTGCTAAAAATCTCTCTCCACAGCTCCTCTTCTTATTCCATGTCTTTCACAATAGTTACTGCCCGCTCCTTGAATTCCTTTTCTCCAGATGTTAGAGGTTGCCGCACACTTGATGCTTTTAAGTCACGCTTATACAATTACTTGTTAAATAATTAATTTTTCTCCACAATGAAATTTGTTCCATGTCATCATTAGTTTTATTTTAATTTTTTAATTTTGTAGATTTTATATTTTATTCGTTAAATCTAGAGTAAAGCAACACTTTTTTTAGATATTAATTAATTGTATTAGGTATAGCATCTAATCAGTTATGTTTATAGTAATTTATGTATAAGACTAGTTATTGTAAATTTTATCTAAGCTGGATGAGTGGTAGACAAGACTTAAGACCTTAATTTTGCAAGGTTAAATAAAGCTATTATTATTATTGTTACTATTATTGTTGTTATTTATTATAATTGTTATTATTATTATTAAGTCCACTGCTGTGGTCTCGAGGTAGCGTGCTGCCTTTACACGCAGCGGGCCCGGGTTCGATCCCCGATCTGGGCAGTTTTTCTGGGTGAGGTTTTTATCGGGGTTTTTCCTCACCTGCAAGACAGATGTCAGGAAAACGTTAAGGCCCAAGCGGTGCCCAAAATCATCATCATCTTTATCATTATCATCACCATTATCATCCTTCTCAAGTAAAGCTGCAAGCATAGCATGAAAATGCTATGATTGCAGTGAAAGACCTGCCCTCGGGCAGAATTACTATGGATGGATGTATTATTATTATTATTATTATTATTATTATGTCGGCCGCGATGAACTAGTGGTTATGCTCCTTGCCTCTGGTCCCGAGGATCGCGGGTTCAAACCCGGCGGGGTCGATGGATTTTTAGGACGGAAAAATCCAAGGAGCAAGTCCTCCGGGAGGGACTTTAAGCCGTGGGTCCCGAGTCTGAAGATTTTCAAGCTCGTAAAAAATCCTTAAGCCTGAATGAAAAGGCCTCTAAGCAAAATTTACCGAATTTTCCCGTCCTAGTACTACCTTGGTTTCCTAGATGTTAGTATGAGACGGTGCGCTAACCACGGACCACTCAAAATGACATCTATACGAAAACAAGTGTAACTAAATTAATATGGTTCAAATTCTTCCCTGTAAGGGGAGAGCGCCTAAATCTCTGTAAAGGGAAAAACATGGGCTTACAATACAATATTATTATTACTATTAAAGTATTGCCCAATTAATGTGTGCAGATACGACATGCTAATAAACTATTCAAAAAAAATGAGATGACCACAACTTTCCCAGCAGAAGAAATAACTTTTGCTTTTTTTTAGGGTTGGTGGTGAAGGAGATTTCCAAAGACACCACAGAGCTTTTCTATATTCTCTCAGGATCGAAATAGTGCAGTCACGTTTCATCAGCAGTGATTACCTTCGAAACAAACTCTGGATCTTCCTGTACCATCATCATCAACCGCATCCAAATCTTCATGCGAACGTCCTGTTCGAAAATCCAGGAGTCTTGGAACCCACCTCGCACAAACACGTGTCTGTGCATTTTTTCTTTCAACAACGTGTGGGATGGCGTCCAGTGAAATGTTCAATATTTTAAAAAGCGACCTTAAGATTATTCGTCTATCCTCCCTCACTGTGACAGTAGTCATGTTATTTTCTTTCATAAGAGTAATAAGTGAAACACCGGGTCCAAATTATTTTGAAATTAAATGCCTCCTCTTGTTAAACAATTTATAGTATCTTAGATCTCTGCTGTAGGGAAAAACAAGCTCTCCATAGGGCCACAGCTGAGATTTAGTGAGACGAAAGATGAATTACTTAGCACCACATAGTTCGTCGCGCGTCTCCTCCACAGTTGCCGTAGGCAATACTGAGCAAGTCTTGAGTTGCACACCACTCACAGACAGGAACTGGAAGGGATGACTCAAACTTGTATCACGTGTACATAATGCATTAAGCTAACAAATATCATGAGATGAAATTTTTTGTGTGTTAAATTATGGCTTAAAAATAATGATAATTGTTTATTGAACAGTCCTCGTACATTAAATACACAATTAAGAACATGTATTTCAGAATTTGGTGACGATTTTAATATTGAAAATAAAACTATTCAGTGAACTATGCACAATATTCTGAAATACGTTTACAGAAAAATGCAAGTAATTTGTCATGCGTGGTCTGTACTTCTTCGTGTCTGTGGCTTAGTTTGCCTGACAGTGACTGAGCTACGCATTTCGCCATCTTTATAATACTCAAATTCCCTTCTCCTGTTTTACACTAATTTCTGATTTGCCTATTGTCAAAGTCAATAGGTTTGCCATGTTGATAATTAAAATTTTGAATTTTACTGGAAGAATGGAATTGTTTAATATTATGGTTTGATTGATACTTTGGGTCATGGAAACTACAACTAATACAAATATTTCTTATGTTATTTTACTGGTTAAATGATGAAACAGAAATTGTAAGTGGTCTTAAAAAATTAACATACAATTATATTATAAACTATTATCACAATAAAATAATTTTGGACCAAATGAAAATGGATCAAGGACTTACGGACCTATGGCATTAATAGAAAAATGGACATTGTTTGGACAAATAGAACGAAACGTTTGTGTCCCAAAAATATCAGTTAACTATATAATTACGGCTGAAATAAAGTGGAAAATCTGACCTGGAATGCATAGAAGAGCTAGCGACTGCATTTTGAAACTATCTTACCTTTCTTTAGACCTTACTCAAAGTGAAAATATACTTAACTTTCTACACCGAAATTTCAAAATTGTATTATTAATGTTGTGATATTTAATTTTTCAACAAATTAACCACATATAACATGTAATATATGTACTTCAATGGCAGGAATATTATTAAACTGTTAACCGCAGACACTCTTTAACGTTCTGAAATCAGGTATTATGTTCTCACAAGATTGTGATTCCAATCTCAGACTCGTATGAGGTTGTTGTATGGTACCTGAAAATACAGACAAAATATGATATGAAGCTTTCATATACGGAATACTTAAAAAGTAATCATTATTGTATTAGAGTAGTAGAACAATTGTTAGATTGTAAAAATAAAGTTATTTACAAACAGACTAACACTGACAGAAAGCCGTACGTATGTACTTTTGACAGTACATATTGATACCTCAGTGTTTACTAACACTATAAAACACTAGGGATATTTACCTCAAACGTCCGTCTCCGTCAACTTGATTAATTATTTAACTGTAGCGGCTTTTTGGGACTTGTCCATCAGCGGCAGGATTAAAAACTGATGTTTGACGTGACGATCTGGTAGAGGGGGTTACAATTATTTGGGTTCGTTTTACGTTTATCAGATTGTCGTTGTTGTGAGCTGCTTTCATGATGTCGCATCTCTTCTAGTAACGTTTATCGTCACTGGATTATTTTCTCTGTGCATTACGTTTCCAAATTTTTTAAAGGAAAATAATCCAGCGAAGATAAACGTACTCCAAACGCATGACAAAAACAGCTCACAACAACGACAATCTGATAAACGAAACGAACCCAATACATGTAACCCCCTCTACCAGATCTTCAGTGAAACACTAGTTTTGAATCCTGCCGATAATGGGACAAGTCCCGAAAGCGCTACAGTTAAATAATTAATTAGGTTGAGGAGACGGACCTTTCAGGTGAATATTCCATAATTTTATATTTTAATTTTGAATAATACCTCAACGGAACACATCATGAATCTTATAAAAGTTGAATATAAAACACACAAAATAATAGATAACAATGAAAATATAGCAATTAAGCTAAGTAATAATATTATTTAATAAGATGTAATAATTATTATTACACTTAGATTAGAATAGTAAAAATGATCTCGGGTTTTATAGAGATCCTAACACGGCAATCATATTTTTATTAATTACCCACCTTTACTATGTAATGAATGAGATGAAATTTAACTACGGTGATGTACAGTCTGTTATGGTGTTCCTGACTCGATACACATCAAGAATTCACACACATTACTCATACTGACATTTATTTTGGCTGAGCCCAATGCCTCGAGGAGAGATTACAATCTTCCCTTTGGCTCTATGTTGCCCTAAATTAACACAGAGCTCTGAGTTACGAGGAAATGCATGAGTCTGCAACCACAAATTTAAACACCTGTGGTTTGCTAAACCAAACTATTATTTACCTAACATTAGATGATATGATAGGTGAAATGAAATATTATGATATAGGAATGAAGACGAATGGAGAGTGTCGGTGGGTTCAAATTCAGAAAAAGGAATAACCCCGATAAAAACTGAAAAATCCCGCCACCAACACCCTTCCGGAACCGTCAGAAAGAATACACTTTGTTTATATATTTATTCACGAATGACCGTTGTTCTCTTCTTCCGTATCTTGTCCACAAATATGCCCACGTTTAACCAATTTTCTGGTTTACTATTAAATCGTAGCTTAATAGTCTATCACGGTTTGAATTTATACCTTTCTGGCAACAACTGACGCCTCCAATATCACAAATTGTTACAGTTTCCTAGGATAAGTAACGGGCTTCCAATATAAAACCGGACCGGCCTTACGGAGTTTCACCCGGCACGCAGTGCTGTCTCTTCCTCCCGCAATTCACCCTGCCTGCCACCCGTCCTTGAACTGTTTCTTACCTTATAGAAAATGCTGGAAATGTTGTCCTCCCGCAGTTAAACAGGCATTATACCGAGTAAACACATTTAGATTGACACGCTGTAATTCGGGCACTGTCAAGTTTCTGATTTCATTTCTTATATTGTTCTTCAGTTCTTCCAATGTGTGCGGATTTGTTTGTGTACACTTTGTCTTTCAGGCTACCCCACATATAAAAATCACACACTGTTATATCTGGGGAGCGAGTGTTTCTTATTTTGTACTGAACCAGTGGTCTCAAATTTAGTCACAAGATCGTGGATTGTCGATCTGGAAGGAGGTAATTGTCCAGGGAAGTTCCGAATAAATTCCTCGCGAACGCGACGAGCTGATTCGTATTTATAATAACATTTACACACATAAATGCGCTGCTCTAATGTCAGCTGACGTCTCATCTTGTCGAACGATAGTAAATTGACTAGTTCAAGGACGAGCGGCTGGCAGAGTGAAATGCGGACGAGGAGTGAGCGCTGCCTGACGGGTGAAACCCCGTGAGGCCGGTCCGGGTTTATATTGGAAGCCCGGTATTTCGTGTTCAAGATCCCGTACATTGGATACAATCGCACATCATAAATGTGGAATATTTTGAAAAATTCACATGCCTCCAACATAAACCAAGCGAGCCCTGACCTCTCATTCAAATCTAAATTGTATGCACATGGTTCATCCCACAAATCTCTTTTGTATATCTTCATCTAAACAGATTTCTATTGACTATTTATCTCACAGACCGATAATTTTGCCTCTTCCTGTTGATAAAATTGCCTCTTCCTGTTCTCCGCAAATTAACTTCTTTGGTAAGGATTCGATTCAACAATTTACGATCGATATGGCACAGCAAGAAATGCCAAAAGATAACTTCAAAAATTACCAAAAAAGGCTAGTTCTGTTGCTCTAAAAAATATTAAATGTTGTATAATGAATACGCATTATTGTTAATACTTATTTGTCATACAATCATCTGTTATTGATTTTTTCCCAAACCCAAAGAGATTTAACAGTAAAGATACGCTATTTATAACTATACAGCCGGCTTAGAAATCGCCCGGAAGTAAGATCGAAATACATAACCTTACATTTGGTAAATAATAAATATTATAATTATTTTTAGCTTCTGATGTATTATTCGCTAAATACTCACTCCAAAACCCAGGCCGACGTCGAGGGTTTCATTAGACAAAATCACTCGCGACATAAATAAGAAGTATCATTCATTAATTTATCATTTTACCAAATCAGGCATAATTACATTCTTTATTTTTTATTCTAAATTCATATAGGCCTAATCATCTTACTAGTTTTAATTTTGCAAATTTTACGACTATTAGGTAGACAGTATTTTATAACGGTATTCTTTACAACTAATCGGCATCTAAGAGGGCTGAAACATTTTCCCCAGAGAATTCTTATTCCCGGCTTAAGGTCCTTGTGTCATAAATCGGTGATACAGGACCCACGACCTTATTTTCCTTCCGAAGGAAAGCGTAACTAACAATTTTTTGTCCTAATAAAATCCATCGATCAAGATCAGGTTTCAACCCGCTAATCTGGTAACTAGAGTGAAAGCATGTTCACTGCGACGGTGAATACTCGTTGGCCCAAATGTTTCGACAACACCCTTGCACGAGTATTATAAATTATATATTTTGTAAACGACAGACGTATAATATACTGTTATATAATTTATGAATATTTGAGGAGTTACACAAGTGTATTTTTAATTCTTAAACTCAGAAATAACATTATTTTAATTTATTAATGCGTCCCCATTATTCTACCAGTTATATTATATGGGTACGAAAAATGGACTCTTACTTTAAGGGAGGAAATGAGATTGCGAGTTTTTGAGAATAAAGTTCTTAGGAAAAATTTTGGACCAAAGAGAGATGAACAGACAGGTGAATGGAGAAGACTACTTAACAATGAACTACATGGTCTTTATAGGAAGCCAGATATAATAAGAACAGTTAAGTCTCGTAGACTGCGATGGACAGGACATGTTGCGCATATGGGGAATGAAAGACGTGCATGGCAGCTTCTTGTAGGAAACCCAGAGGAAAAACGCCGAGTTGGTAGACCAAGAATGAGGTGGGAGAACAACATTAACTATGATTTGAGGGAAGTAGATAATACATGGAATGATTGGAAAGCATTAGCTCAGGATAGGGATGTATGGGGAGCTTATGTCCGCGCGGCCATGAACCTGCGGGTTCGGTAGTGCCAGAGAGTAAGTAAGTCTCCCAATGAATCCATCCATGGTATCTTTATCTCGTGGTGGAGTGGCTTGCGTGCTTAAATGACCCTGAGAGCTATGCCGGCGCGACCGGTAGCATTGCTGCCGAAAGGGTTACCCATGCCGGACAGGTCAAAGACGATAAACCAGACGAAAAAAAGTACCATTGTCGAAAGAGTTACGATCTTTCACCATATAAATATCATCGTCAAGAAATGTGGACATGGGTTCCACTGGAGTAGAATTTTCCGGAGGTAATATAATTAGGTTCTCCGGGCGGGGACTAATTCAGGGAATCCATGCAAAAGGTTCAAACACAGGGACATGTTCCTAGGAACATAGAATGTTAGAACTTTATACAATAGAGATATTAAGGCGGGAATTAGATAAATCACTCTTGGAGAGGGAAAACGCCAGTCGATAGACCAAGAATGAGGTGAGAGAGTAACATTAACCATGATTAGAGGAAGTAGATTATACAGGGGATGATTGGAAACCATTATCTTCGGATTGGGATGTATGGAGAGCTTATGTCCGCGCGTCATGAATCTGTGGATTCGTTAGAGTCAGTAAGTCGGTGAGTGAGTGAGTGTGAGTGAGTCTCCCAATGAATTACCAGTTACTGACTTTAGTCTATTAAGTCAATTTTAACGAATGCACAGCACAGTTGCTCCCATTAATAATAGGCATATCAGTTATTAACATTTTACGCTGATTTGTAAACTGATATTGAACTAAAAACGATTAATCAAAATAATATAATTAAAAACTATGATATTAAAACAAAAATTTATATTTTTTATAAATGAAAATTTGAACAATTTCTGTAATCTACCGTATATTGTATTAATGTAGTATAATAAATATTGATAATTCGAAGAATAATCTAGAATTTAAACGTAAAATGTTAATTTAAAATAATATTTCTTTTGGGTAAGAATAGGCATAAAAATGGATAATAAGTAATAACATGCATTAAAAATAATACCGAGAGCAACTGTACGTACCGGTATATTAAAATCTATTAGTTTGCAATATCATATCTCACAAAAAAGACCCGAACACATGCAATACATGTGTCCAGATTATATTATTATTATTATTATTATTATTATTATTATTATTATTATTATTATATTTTAATTATACTAAAATACTACTAACGAAATGTTGAATAGCTAGTTCAGAAATGTATGTATCAAAGTTAGATTTTATAGATTATTTATCTTTACGAGTATATGTTTCATAAAAGAGTTCACATTTCTATAATTTGTATTTCTGAAGGGAAAAAAATAAGAAGAAATAAACGCGTGATGTCAGATTTGCGAAAGTAGGTTAAACATGTCTTCATTCGTTAAGCACGCCACTGATGGAATTCCCCATAGATATCAACGGGAAGTATAAATCATTTTAGTGTGAATGTAAGTGTATACGAGCGCTCCACAAAGTCTGCCGAAAGACACTTATAGCACCTGAAGCCTTCCTGTTTTTTTTTATCTTATAGATGTACAAAATTTCATAACTCTGCATTAGCAATTGTTAGTACATTCTACCCTGAATTAAAATAAACTTAAAAATATTACATGAACTTACATAAAATAGAGTAAAATTTATTCATATCTAGGAATATGAGGATATATGTTTCCAATCGTATCATGTACCGGTACATTACAGCAACAATTTCAGCATAACAGTTAAATTGTTGTGTCCAATATCTGGGAGTTAAATTAAAATTTAAAATATCTAATAATATTAGTGGATTTCCAGATTTTGTCCTTGAGTATTGCTTGGTCGTCAACATGTATATCCTTCCGGTTTTGAATCTTTGATTCAGCGCATGGATCGTCACAGAATACCAAAACAAATTCTTCACTACATTCCTCGAGGCAGAAAATCTGTGGGTCGACCTTTTCGGAGATGGCGGGAGACCGTAACGGGCCACTGGGCCTAATACTTGAAAGGACGATGATGATGATGATTTCCAGATTTAGGATCTGCAGTTACTTAAATAATTTTAAAAACAGGATAACTAATAACTACAGAAATAAAATGAGCAATCATTAAAGTATAAGACCCACAATATCCTCAAAAAGTTAGAGTTATTAAACCACCAATAACAATCCCTATATGTGCCACTGAAGAGTACGCAATCAAAGACTTCAAATCGTTGATATGGAATACAGAAGAAATTAATTTTTATTGCCGATTGTTAAAATATTATTTTAAAACAGACCACAGTACATAGGTTAATCTTTGCTTAGACGTTTTATAGCGCGCTATTCATAAAATCTCTATAAACAGATACAGATTGAAAATGATTGATACATTGCTGGATAACTGGATTCTGTATTAAATTTAGTATTATATATTTTATAAAATGACCGTCACTTTCGGGTGTTGTGAAATAGACTCCATTACATTTTATTATACGTATATAAAATAACATGGACAAAACAATGAAGTCAACGGAAAAATGTTAAAATTTGATGTAAATACTGTAATTTAAGACTCATATCCGCGGAATCTAATATTCTTAGATGGAAACTGACTTCACCATTAGATAGAGCTTGTCCAGAATATCACGTAACAATAGAAAACTTAATTTCTTTAAAAGTAGATGCAATACGATTTGAAAAGAAACGTCTCATATATTTTCTTAAACGAGAGTTTCAAGCAAGACAGGGATATTCCGTTCAAAGCGATTTTAGAATTAATTAAAATCAAATTTTATCGAGAAAAACGAATCGTTATTTTCTTCGATTGTATGGGATAGATACTCTTAATTGAAATCATTCAAATATGGATACGTTAACATGTTTTAGAATTAGATGACATATGCCAACTTAGTAGCCTAATTAATTTTCTACGTTTTCCGTAATAAAATGGTACAGCTGATTGTGCTTAGTCTTAGCATTCATTTCGTACGTTTTATCTAATTAACCGGTAGATCTGATTCTGTTTAATCCTAGCCTTCATTTTCTATGTTATTCTAATAAAACTTTACGCTTGACTGTATTTAATTTTATCGTCCCCTTTCTATGTTTTTTTAATAAGCCGATACAGCTGAATCTGTTTAATCCTAATATTTATTTCCATGTTTTCCTAATAAAACTGTAGAACTGATTGTATTTAAATCTAGCATCCTTTTTATGTATTTTTTCTAATACAACAGCACTTAATCTTAGTCTAATCTTAATATACAATTTTTATGTTTTTCCTAATAAAAGGTATAGCTGAGTGTGTTCAATCTTACTGTTCATTTTCTAAGTTTTTCTCAATAAAAAGGAACACGTGATTGTGTTTAATCTTAGTATTCATTTTATATGTTTTTCCTAATAAAAGGGTACTGAATATGTTTAATGTTCATATTAATTTTCTATGTTTTAACTAAAAAAAGTACAACTGACTGTGTTTGTCTCAGTATTCGTTTTCTATGTATTTTCAAAAAAAAGGCGTAACTGACTGTAAATAAGTGTATTATTAATTATGTTTTACTAACAAAAAGTATAACTGACTACATTTAATTTTATTATTACGTTCTATGTTCATCCTAATAAAAAGTACAAATGACTGTATTTAAATGAACTTATGTGTTTTTACTGATAAAGAATATAACTGTCTGTGTTTAATCTTTGTATTCATTGTCTGTTTTTTTCTAATAATACAGTTCAGCTGACTCTGTTTAAACTTATAACTCATTTTCTTTTCCCTAATAAAAAGTTACAACTGTCTGTGTTTAGTGTTTCATCCTTTTTTATGTTTTTCCTAATAATAATATACAAATGACTGTGTTTAATATTAGCATCCATTTACTTTGTTTTTACTAATAAAAAAGGTACAAATGGCTGTGTTTAATTTCTATTAATTTTCTTATGTTTTCCCAACAAAAAGTTATACATGACTATGTTTAATGTTAGCATTCTTTTTCTTATGTTTTTTATAATAAAACGGTAGAACAGACTGTGTTTAATCTTAGCATTCCTTTTCTATGTTTTTCATATTCTGTGATTTTCCTAACAAAACAGCACATATGACTGTGTTTGGTCTCAGTATACATGTTTAATGTTTTCCTAACAAAACGGCACAGCTAACTGTGTTTAATCTTAGAATTCATTTCATATGTTTTTTTTTTCAGTAAAAAGGAACAACTGAATGTGCTTAATTTAAAGCATTCATTTTCTACGTTTTTCCTAATAAAAAGGTACTGATTGTGCTTAATCTTACACTGATATTGTGTGTTTGCACTAATAAAACGGTGTAACTGACTGTCGAATAACCGTATTACTAATTTTCTATGTTTTACTAATAAAGTATAACTGCCTGCGTTTAATGTTAGTATTCATTTTCTATGTTTTTCCCAATAAAAATATATAACTTAATATGTTTAATCTTAGTATTAATTTCTAATCTTTCCCTATAAATAGTTATAACTGATTGTGTTTAATCTTGTATATATTTTCTATGTTTTCCCAATAAAAAGTTACAACTGAATGTGTTTTATCTTAGCATCCATTTTCTACAATTTTCATAATAAAAAGTTACAAATGAATGTGTTTAATCCTATTATTCACTTTCTATGTTTATTCTTATAAAAATGTACCACTGACTGTCTCTAAACTTAGTTCTAGTTTTTTATGTTTTTACTCATAAGGAATATAACTGACTTGTGTAATCTTAGTATTAATTTTCTATACTTTTTCCTACTAATATAGTTCAGATTACTGTGTTTAAACTTATTCATATTTTTTACTAATAAAATTTTACAACTGACTGTGTTTAATACTGTATTAATATTCAATTCCTATGCTTTTCCCAATAAACTGATTGAGTTTAATCCTAGTATTAATTTTCCATGATTTTCCTAATAAATCGTTACAACAGACTGTGTTTAGTCTGAATAATCATTTTCTATTATTTTCTTAATAAAAGGGGAAAACTGAGCGTGTTTAATATTAGTACCCATTTTCTTTCTTTTTACTAAAAGGAAGGTACAATTGACTGTGTTTAAACTGAAAATTCATTTTTTTAATTTTTTTTTTCCAAAGAAAAGGTACGACTAATTGTGTTTAATCTTATTATTCATATGTATATTTTTCCCAATAAAAAGGTACGATTATTTTATTTATCTTCTACTTTTTTAATAAAAAAGAAGCTACAGATTGTGTTTAATTATTGCACTGATTCTCCATGATATTTCAAATAAATCGGTATAAATAGTTGTGTTTAATCTTAGTGTTCATGTTATAAGGTTTTCCCAATAAAATATACAATTGACTGGGTTTAATTTTAGTGTTCATTTTGTATGATTTTCCTAATAAAGAGGTAAAAATGAGTATATTTAATATTGGTAATAATTTTCTCATAACATGAACACTAAGATTAAATACAACTATTTATATCGATTTATTTGAAATATCATAGAGAACTTGTCGGATAATAGTATTCATTTGCAATGTTTTTTCCAATAAAAGGTAAAACTGTGTTTCATCCTATAATTAATTTTCAATTTTCTAAATAAAAAAGTACAATTGAATATGTTTAATCTTCGTATTAATTTCATATGATTTTTCCCTAATAAAATGGTACAATTCACTAATGTTTAATCTTCATATCACTTACTATGGTTTTCCTAATAAATCGGTACAACTGACAGTGTTTAATCACATTATTCATTTTCTATGATATTCCTGATAAATCGGTACAACTGATTATGTTTAGTACTAGTGTTCATTTTTTATGTTTCGCCCAATAAAAATATCAACTTTTATAATATCCATGATGTGTTCCGTTGAGGTATTATTCAAAATTAATTAAGTTGAGGAGACGGACCTTTCAGGTGAATATTCCATAATTATATATTAATTTCCAATAAAAATATTCAACTCACTGTGTTTAATCTTAGTATTCATCCCCTATTATTTTCCCAATAAAACGCTATAACTGACTGTGTTTAATCTTAGCATTCATATTTTATGTTTTTCCTAATTAAATGATACAACTGACTGTGTTTATTTATTTATTTTTTATTAGTAAAAATATATAACTTGTGTTTAATCACAGTATTTATTTTCTATGTCTTTATTAATAATAAAAATATAACTGGGCGTGTTTAATCATAGTGGATTTTACCAAATGTTAGACAATTTTGAAGATTTGTCTTATCTATGATTAGAGTGTAGCAAGCTTTCAATTTGTTTCATTATAAGTGAAAGTGTTCAATGAAATTTCGAAGAAATTTCAGCATGCTTGTAGAATCTGTTGTAGAGTTATAAACATTTTGTGATCTTGAAATATTAGATACTTTCACACATATACATCTACTAGATATGTAGTAGCTCTACTTGAAAATCTACGGTAGTTTTAGTAAAACAAATAAAACTATTATTTTATTGTTCTCAATTTAAATTTGCGCAAGCATATTTAATATAAAAAGTGATTAATAAGCAAGTTAATACAGAGAAAATTATTCAACAAGCATCAATGAAATAATGGATGGACTAGAGATTGAACAACATGTATACAGAATTGAGGCAATTAATTATTCGTACTAGCAATATGTTTCCTGGATATTTGCAATGGTGTATGCAAAGCTGCTGTACTTCAACAAAAAAATCTTAGAGACCTAAATGTATGGTACAGTAAATAGGAAAACTCTTTAGACACGGAAATGGGCGTGTGAGCGTGCGTGGAATGCATGATGGCTTGAATGTAAGCATGCGCGCAATATCCTGAGTTTAAACAAATTTTGTGATCGATCTATGGTTTCTTTGGAACATGTCTCATGTAGTTTACACTGATCATTATTTTATTATTTATACCGATTTATGGAGTAAAAATTAAGTTCCTGTAAATTAAAAATAATTATAACAAAAATAAAAATCTGTACAAAACCACATTATTTTGTTTAAATAACATACTATTTGAGTAACCACAATAAATCCTTTAATTCTATACCGTTTATTCAAACCTATGTTGATAGAACTACTGAAAACTACCTTCTTAAATATAAAAAATAATACAAATTAATTTTATTAAATAATAATAAAATATTTTATTAGGTTAAATTCTAAAATTTAACTTATTTAACAAAGGAAAAAGACATTATTTGAATTTACTAGTTTCTACACTTCAACATATAAAACCTAAATAATTATACAGCCAATTGTCATAAACAAAGAATAAATATTTATCTTATCTAAAATATGAAAACAAAAAATGTGTTCCATGTGTTTCTCTATTAAAATATATAGCTGGTAAATCCACGATATTTTTTGGTAGCAGGCTATATTAAGTTATAACTTAATTTGACTTTAGTAAATTAACTGTTTTAGTTCATTTATTGAATAAAAAAACGTTAAATAATAGCATTATAATTTAATTTGTTGACCATGTCATAGATCCCATTATAAATTGAGTTCTGTTCTACATTTTCTATTTCATTAATGTGATGATTTTCATTTTTACTCCTGTATTTATTTATTCAGTTCACGATTACGTTTGATTGTAACTTATTCTTCCCGTTTTCTTCCGCACGTTTAAATATAAGAATAAAATCTCAAAACAAAATCAAACAGTTTTGTCTTGGTGAGCATCTACAGTATGTATAAATATTACTTGTATTTTACTAAAATAACCTACATAAAATATAATCTTCCTTTTTTTCGAAACTTATTTTTTTTTCTAAGCATGTAAAGATAACAATAACATTTCATAAAATCAATTTAAAAGCAGAAAATTATTCTTGCGGGTAGTATTTAACCCAAAAGTGGATTTTAAAGTATCGAGGAAACTTTTACAATGATCTACTCGTATAAAAATAAATGCCTTATATTTCACAGTAAGAGTAGAGAGAAAATCACAGTGTAACTTATAAATTACATGGCAACGTGTTCTCACGGTTGATATGTTTCTTTTATAGTGCCCATGCTCCGAGTATTATCAGTGGGGAGTTGACATTTTTCTTGTATGTACACATTGTAGATATTTTTACAGTTCAAAACTAGTTTTTCACTACCGACATGAGTAATGCGCTTCTATAGAGTTTGTACTGCGAGAGACAGGGGATCGAACCCAGTTCCTGCAAGACACGTGTAGTGTCCATGAACTTTTACAGCATAGGAAATAATAATGAAACTGTATTATATTTTAAACCGTTTATAACTTTGGCTAGAGTGAGATATTGAGGCCTAAAATTAAACCTGCATCTAATAGGATTTTTAAATGCATTTCTTACATTAATTTATTATAATTGAAAAAATACAATACATTTTATTTTGTACTTAATATAAGCGAATATTACAATAGTAAAGAAGAAAATAATAATAATAATAATAATAATAATAATAGAAATAATAATAATACATCAGAGATAACATGGATAAGCACTGGTCTTGCTCAGGGGGGAATAGGCCTATGCCAAAGTTTTCATTACAGATAAAATTTTAGGTATGTATAGGCCTAATTATATCCCAAGAAATAATGGATATACTACATGAATTATGTAATTTATGCATATTAATTATTTTACTTAAGGTCCGTCTCTGTAGCGTAGTCGGTAGAGTTCCTATCTTCCACTCCGGAGTCCCGGGTTCGATTCCCGGCGGGGTAAGGGATTTTTAAAATCTCGACCCTGGGAATGGATGTGTGTAGTGTCCAAGTTGTACCCATTGGGTTTAATTCCTCAAAAAACATATTTTATTTAATATCACTGCTTCTTTCATGGAACAAAATATCGATAAAAATGAAGATTAAAGTAGGCCTATAACATCACTCTCTTTTTAGCGAATTCTGAATGAATGAAGCTGCTGAGATTTTTATCATAAAAATATCTTTGAAAAAAGTTTACAGATCTTCACCGATCCTATCTAGTAGACACCGAAAATGAGCACACACACACATATATTATCATCATCATCATAGTACAATCACGAATTTAGGCCATTTGTTGACCTGTTTCGGCCTCAAGAGAAACACCATCCAGAAGTCTTTTGAGTGGACGTCCTGGTCTTCTTCTTCCTGCAGGTTGATATCTTAACATTTTTTTTTTTATTATTCATTTCGTACATCTCAATGATGGATAAATCATATTTGAAGAGAAAAATTATACGCTCAGACCGGGACTTGAACCCGGGACCCTTGGTTCTCTAGACCAAGTGCTCTACCAACTGAGCTACCTGAGCAAGTACCGATCTAAACGCAAATCTTTCTCTATATACATTGTAATTCCCATCCACCAAATGCTGTGAAGCCATGCTTCTATCTTGCAAATGGCGGCTCCTTTATTAAGAAGACATATTTGGGAATTATACATTACAGCCAGTACGGCTTTTTCCAAGTTTTTATTATTGATTTCGTACATCTCAATGATGGATAAATCATATTTGAAGAGAAAAATTATACGCTCAGACCGGGACTTGAACCCGGGACCCTTGGTTCTCTAGACCAAGTGCTCTACCAACTGAGCTACCTGAGCAAGTACCGATCTAACGCAAATCTTTCTCTATATACATTGTAATTCCCATCCACCAAATGCTATGAAGCCATGCTTCTATCTTGCAAATGGCGGCTCCTTTATTAAGAAGACATATTTGGGAATTATACATTACAGCCAGTACGGCTTTTTCCAAGTTTTTATTATTGATTTCGTACATCTCAATGATGGATAAATCATATTTGAAGAGAAAAATTATACGCTCAGACCGGGACTTGAACCCGGGACCCTTGGTTCTCTAGACCAAGTGCTCTACCAACTGAGCTACCTGAGCAAGTACCGATCTAAACGCAAATCTTTCTCTATATACATTGTAATTCCCATCCACCAAATGCTGTGAAGCCATGCTTCTATCTGCAAATGGCGGCTCCTTTATTAAGAAGACATATTTGGGAATTATACATTACAGCCAGTACGGCTTTTTCCAAGTTTTTATTATTGATTTCGTACATCTCAATGATGGATAAATCATATTTGAAGAGAAAAATTATACGCTCAGACCGGGACTTGAACCCGGGACCCTTGGTTCTCTAGACCAAGTGCTCTACCAACTGAGCTACCTGAGCAAGTACCGATCTAAACGCAAATCTTTCTCTATATACATTGTAATTCCCATCCACCAAATGCTGTGAAGCCATGCTTCTATCTTGCAAATGGCGGCTCCTTTATTAAGAAGACATATTTGGGAATTATACATTACAGCCAGTACGGCTTTTTCCAAGTTTTTATTATTGATTTCGTACATCTCAATGATGGATAAATCATATTTGAAGAGAAAAATTATACGCTCAGACCGGGACTTGAACCCGGGACCCTTGGTTCTCTAGACCAAGTGCTCTACCAACTGAGCTACCTGAGCAAGTACCGATCTAAACGCAAATCTTTCTCTATATACATTGTAATTCCCATCCACCAAATGCTGTGAAGCCATGCTTCTATCTTGCAAATGGCGGCTCCTTTATTAAGAAGACATATTTGGGAATTATACATTACAGCCAGTACGGCTTTTTCCAAGTTTTTTATTATTGATTTCGTACATCTCAATGATGGATAAATCATATTTGAAGAGAAAAATTATACGCTCAGACCGGGACTTGAACCCGGACCCTTGGTTCTCTAGACCAAGTGCTCTACCAACTGAGCTACCTGAGCAAGTACCGATCTAAACGCAAATCTTTCTCTATATACATTGTAATACCCATCCACCAAATGCTGTGAAGCCATGCTTCTATCTTGCAAATGGCGGCTCCTTTATTAAGAAGACATATTTGGAATTATACATTACAGCCAGTACGGCTTTTTCCAAGTTTTTATTATTGATTTCGTACATCTCAATGATGGATAAATCATATTTGAAGAGAAAAATTATACGCTCAGACCGGGACTTGAACCCGGGACCCTTGGTTCTCTAGACCAAGTGCTCTACCAACTGAGCTACCTGAGCAAGTACCGATCTAAACGCAAATCTTTCTCTATATACATTGTAATTCCCATCCACCAAATGCTGTGAAGCCATGCTTCTATCTTGCAAATGGCGGCTCCTTTATTAAGAAGACATATTTGGGAATTATACATTACAGCCAGTACGGCTTTTTCCAAGTTTTTATTATTGATTTCGTACATCTCAATGATGGATAAATCATATTTGAAGAGAAAAATTATACGCTCAGACCGGGACTTGAACCCGGGACCCTTGGTTCTCTAGACCAAGTGCTCTACCAACTGAGCTACCTGAGATGTATAATTCCCAAATATATCTTCTTAATAAAGGAGCCGCCATTTGCAAGATAGAAGCATGGCTTCACAGCATTTGGTGGATGGGAATTACAATGTATATAGAGAAAGATTTGCGTTTAGATCGGTACTTGCTCAGGTAGCTCAGTTGGTAGAGCACTTGGTCTAGAGAACCAAGGGTCCCGGGTTCAAGTCCCGGTCTGAGCGTATAATTTTTCTCTTCAAATATGATTTATCCATCATTGAGATGTACGAAATCAATAATAAAAACTTGGAAAAAGCCGTACTGGCTGTAATGTATAATTCCCAAATATGTCTTCTTAATAAAGGAGCCGCCATTTGCAAGATAGAAGCATGGCTTCACAGCATTTGGTGGATGGGAATTACAATGTATATAGAGAAAGATTTGCGTTTAGATCGGTACTTGCTCAGGTAGCTCAGTTGGTAGAGCACTTGGTCTAGAGAACCAAGGGTCCCGGGTTCAAGTCCCGGTCTGAGCGTATAATTTTTCTCTTCAAATATGATTTATCCATCATTGAGATGTACGAAATCAATAATAAAAACTTGGAAAAAGCCGTACTGGCTGTAATGTATAATTCCCAAATATGTCTTCTTAATAAAGGAGCCGCCATTTGCAAGATAGAAGCATGGCTTCACAGCATTTGGTGGATGGGAATTACAATGTATATAGAGAAAGATTTGCGTTTAGATCGGTACTTGCTCAGGTAGCTCAGTTGGTAGAGCACTTGGTCTAGAGAACCAAGGGTCCCGGGTTCAAGTCCCGGTCTGAGCGTATAATTTTTCTCTTCAAATATGATTTATCCATCATTGAGATGTACGAAATCAATAATAAAAACTTGGAAAAAGCCGTACTGGCTGTAATGTATAATTCCCAAATATGTCTTCTTAATAAAGGAGCCGCCATTTGCAAGATAGAAGCATGGCTTCACAGCATTTGGTGGATGGGAATTACAATGTATATAGAGAAAGATTTGCGTTTAGATCGGTACTTGCTCAGGTAGCTCAGTTGGTAGAGCACTTGGTCTAGAGAACCAAGGGTCCCGGGTTCAAGTCCCGGTCTGAGCGTATAATTTTTCTCTTCAAATATGATTTATCCATCATTGAGATGTACGAATCAATAATAAAACTTGGAAAAAGCCGTACTGGCTGTAATGTATAATTCCCAAATATGTCTTCTTAATAAAGGAGCCGCCATTTGCAAGATAGAAGCATGGCTTCACAGCATTTGGTGGATGGGAATTACAATGTAATAGAGAAAGATTTGCGTTTAGATCGGTACTTGCTCAGGTAGCTCGTTGGTAGAGCACTTGGTCAGTAGAGAACCAAGGGTCCCGGGTTCAATTCCCGGTCTGAGCGTATAATTTTTCTCTTCAAATATGATTTATCCATCATTGAGATGTACGAAATCAATAATAAAACTTGGAAAAGCCGTACTGGCTGTAATGTATAATTCCCAAATATGTCTTCTTAATAAAGGAGCCGCCATTTGCAAGATAGAAGCATGGCTTCACAGCATTTGGTGGATGGGAATTACAATGTATATAGAGAAAGATTTGCGTTTAGATCGGTACTTGCTCAGGTAGCTCAGTTGGTAGAGCACTTGGTCTAGAGAACCAAGGGTCCCGGGTTCAAGTCCCGGTCTGAGCGTATAATTTTTCTCTTCAAATATGATTTATCCATCATTGAGATGTACGAAATCAATAATAAAAACTTGGAAAAAGCCGTACTGGCTGTAATGTATAATTCCCAAATATGTCTTCTTAATAAAGGAGCCGCCATTTGCAAGATAGAAGCATGGCTTCACAGCATTTGGTGGATGGGAATTACAATGTATATAGAGAAAGATTTGCGTTTAGATCGGTACTTGCTCAGGTAGCTCAGTTGGTAGAGCACTTGGTCTAGAGAACCAAGGGTCCCGGGTTCAAGTCCCGGTCTGAGCGTATAATTTTTCTCTTCAAATATGATTTATCCATCATTGAGATGTACGAAATCAATAATAAAAACTTGGAAAAAGCCGTACTGGCTGTAATGTATAATTCCCAAATATGTCTTCTTAATAAAGGAGCCGCCATTTGCAAGATAGAAGCATGGCTTCACAGCATTTGGTGGATGGGAATTACAATGTATATAGAGAAAGATTTGCGTTTAGATCGGTACTTGCTCAGGTAGCTCAGTTGGTAGAGCACTTGGTCTAGAGAACCAAGGGTCCCGGGTTCAAGTCCCGGTCTGAGCGTATAATTTTTCTCTTCAAATATCTTAACATTTGTTTGGGTATTCTGTGATCTTCCATTCGATGAACATGTTGCATCCATCTTGACTTATAATCAGAAATTTTGTTTTCTAAAGATTCCATGTGTAATTCTTCTAAGATGTCTTCATTTTTTTTGTGATCTAGTAGTGTGTATCCTGCAGTCCTCCGAAGATATCTCATTTCAGCAGATCTAAGTCTCTGTATATCCTTCTGTTTCAACGTCCATACTTCGCTACCATACAAAAGAGTTGGAAGAGCCAGTGTTTTATACACTTTCAGTCTTGAATGCTTTTGGACTAACTGTGGCTTGAAGATAGAATTTATTAATCCTAAAATTCTTAAAAATTTAGATATTTTTGCATATTTACATCCTTTTCTTCTTCATATGAGATATTGCATCCTAGATATGTAAAATTATTCACCTGCTCCAAAATTGTATTGTCCAGTACAATTTTACTTCTGACAGGATCTACACCTTGAAATGCCATAATTTTTGTTTTTTCTGTAGATATCTTTAATCCATATTCTTCTGTAATTTTGTTAAGTTCATACAGACCTTTCTGTAGATTATCTTCGGAATTTGCTATTATTATTTGGTCATCTGCAAACAATAGGGTGTTTAATTTTCTATTTTCTGATATTCTTATTCCAAATTTATAATTATGTTTTGTTCCAGCAACATATTACTTCATTGATATAAATTGCAAAGAGTGTTGGGAATAGGGGGCAGCCTTGTCTCACACCACGATTTATAATTCCTTCTTCAGAAAATCTGTTATTTAATTTAATCTTTATGGTGTTGTCTTTGTAAATATTTTGTATGTTCTGCCGAAGTAAATTTGGTATATTTTCTGTCTTCCAATATATTTAAGAGTTTTGATCTCTTGACTGTGTCGAATGCTTTTTCAAAATCTATGAAAGCAAAATGTGTTTCTAAGTTGAATTCTCTTCTTTTTTCAAGCAATAGTTTAACAGAAAATGCTGAATCAATACAAGATCGTCCTTTCCTAAATCCATTTTGACATTCCATAAGGAATTTTTCACTGAAACTTTTCAATTTTCCATTTAAAATGTCTGCATAAATTTTGTAGCATGTGTTTAACAAACTGATTCCCCTATAGTTGTCCATTTTTCTCTTGTCTCCTTTCTTGAACAGGGGTATAAACAATGCTTGTCTTCCATTCTTGTGGTATATCTGCATTTTTGAATACATTATTAAAGAAGGACAACAGTCCTTTCATGGAACTGTTTGCCTGCATATTTGGTACAATTCGGAATTCAAGCCATCTGTGCCAGTTGCCTTCCCATTTTTTAATTTCTTTAAACTATTGTTCAATT
Organism: Diploptera punctata; assembly: GCA_030220185.1. Classification (NCBI taxonomy): domain Eukaryota; kingdom Metazoa; phylum Arthropoda; class Insecta; order Blattodea; family Blaberidae; genus Diploptera; species Diploptera punctata. Next base: position 71,865 of record JASPKZ010009757.1, read on the forward strand.
CTTCCAATGATATTATGGAATCTGTCTCATTATTATTTCGGAAAATTGTATCTTAATAGCTATTGTCAGTCCAAAGACTTTTATAATAATTGAAAAAATCTTCTTTTGTTACTCCGCAATTAATTTTGGTAGATTCTTTAATATCTTTATTCAAATGTTTTAATATTTTGAAGGCATTAGGTTGGAGCTTATGCAAATCTGATTCTAAATGTGTGACAAAATTTAACCATGTTTTCCTATGTCTCTTTCTTATTTCCCTCTTAACAATAGCTCTACAGCGTTTGAATTCTATTTCATTTTCTACTTTCTTTGTGTTCAAATATTTTTTATAAGCTGCATTTTTTTCTTCAATCAATTGTTTTATTTGATCATCCCAGATTTTTAGAGTTCTATTTCTTCTTTGTTGTATATTTACTTTTCCTAAAGTTTCATTAGCTGCATTTTGAATGATCATTTTAATGTTTTTCCATTCTTCTTCGACATCATTACTTTCTGGAGTTGTAGCCATATATTGCTGAATTCTTCTCGAATATAACCATTTAATGCTGTCATCATAAAATAATTTTACCTTGTACTTTTGTTCTATGCTCTGTTGGTTGTTTCTTCTTTTTTAACCATCTTGGTGGAAATCTTATTCTTGCTTCTACTAGGTAGTGATCTGAACCAATATCATATCCTCTGTAGGCTCTGACATCGAGAAACAATTTAAAAATCTTATTATTTGCAATGAAATAATCAATGATTGATTTTGAGTCCTGACGATGCCAGGTATATTTATGTATGTTTTCTATGATTGTAAAAGGTATTCGTTATTCTCAGTTCATTGTAGATAGCAAAATCAGTTAATCTTGTCCCATTCCTATTGCTGGTTGGTTCGCCAAATGTTCCAATATTATTGTTGACTTGAGCATTGCCCACTCTGGCATTTAAATCTCCTATTATGAGAATGTAATCATTTCTATTAATTTTGCTATAAATTTCTTGTAATATTTTATAAAATTCTTCATTGTCTTCTTCACGGCCTTCCTCTGGTGCATATACACCAAGAACTGTCAAATTACCTCTATTTATTTTCAGTCGAAGCTCTAATATTCTTTCATTCCAGTAAGTGTAGTGTTGAATTTTATTTCTTATGGTTTTATTAATCCAAATCATTACTCCAGCTTGTCCATGGGTTTTCCTGTTGACACCGCTATATATTTGTACATAATTTTGTGTTTCTTTCGTTCCTTTAAGTTTCTTCTTAGTTTCTGTAGTTACTGCAATATCAATGTTTCTATTTTTAAATATACTGTCTAGTTCCTCTTCTTTTTCATGGATGCTTCGGACATTCCAGGATGCATATCTTACAATATCATTGTGCCGTTTTCTTTTAACCACACATATATTATTATTATTATTATTATTATTATTATTATTATTATTATTTATTATTCAGGGTTGTTTCTTTTATTTACACAAGTATCCTCAACCAAAATAAACATTTTTTTTTCCACATTTCCCGATCTTACGTGTTTGCTTCATATTTCTCTTGTTCATGTTGTCTTGAATTCCCTTTAACCACGTTGGCTTTGGTCTACCACGTTTCTCATTTCCAAGAGTTATCCATTTTAATAATTCTTTGTTTGTTTCTGTGTCCTTTCTTCTCATTATATATTCATACCATCATAGTTGGATTTCTTCAATATCTTGTTCAATATCTTTTTTTACATTCATAATTTCTCTTATTATATTATTTTTTAATATGTCTAATTTTGATATTCTTGCCGATCTTCTTAAAAATTCCATTTCTGAGACTAATAGTTTGTTTCTGTGTTTTCGCTTCAACGTTCATGTTTCCGTACCATATAATAAAATACTCTTCACAATCGTGTTATATATTAATAATTCAGTCCTCTCGATTATTCCTACTCCATAAAATAGAACTTAATATGCCAATAACTTATGTGTATATTAATATATATATATATATATATATATATATATATATATATATATATATATATATATATATATATATATATATATAGGCCCTACATGTGACTTGATTCACAATGGACAGGTGTCACACACACATATATATACATACACAAGGAATAGAATAAAAGTAAGATACATACAATATTATTTACAGATATAGATCGCACGGGCAGTTAGCCGTACGTGCTGTTGACAGTCCGTTACAATAAGTTGATGTTTGGTAATATACTTTAAAAAAATAAGAAAACACAATAATATTACAATTAGATATCAATACAATTACATTATACATGAACTTTGAATGTAGAATATTATTAAGAACTAATGGTATTGCAATTTGTTAACATATTTATTTATTCATGAATGAGTATTGTTCTTATTTTCCGCGTTTTGTCCAGAAATTAACCCAAGTTTATTCAATTTTCTGGGCTTACTAATAACTCGTAGCATGCCAATCTTTCACGATTTGAATTTAGAAATCTTTCCGGCAATAACTGGCGCCTCCAGTATTCCTAATATATGTATCTCGTCTTCAAAGCTCCCGCACATTGGACATATTCGTATATCGTGATCGTATATATGGGTTATCAGCAGAAGGATAGAAGTGAAACCAAAAATGAAATTGGAATGGTTTAAAATACAGCTAATGGTAACTATTTATGTATTACCGTTACAAAATGACACTCGTCTTGCATTTAATGCTGGAAAAAGTTGTAAGCGTATATTTTAAAAAACATTGAAATTCCGCCCCACAGTAACTTCACAAACTCTAATGTATTATCCACGAGAAAAATCATAATGACATGTTAATATATTTATAAACACATATTTTACATTATATTGTAATACAATATATTTTAAGAAAATTTATGGATGTTAGACACCACTTTCTGTTTATTCCAAAATATCTCCTGCTTGTGGAGGTTTTTTCATAGTATGATTGAAACGTCTTCGAATATACTAGAACGATCGTTTTTATATATCTTCTTCAAAATCAGTTTGTGCTTGAATATTCCAAGATTTCTATTTTCTGCTTGAATTTGTGAGAAAACAATTTCACCATTAACAAACGTTTTCCTGAATACTAATGGTTAATGGTTTCCAGCCAAGAGTTTTCAGAAGCCAAACATATGGAAGGATGAACATGATTTTTCTGCTTTGGGATGGATAGTTATCAGACCTAAGTTATTTATTTGATTGCATTTGGTAAGCTTGGCCAATAAAACTTCTGAGAATGCACGAATATATTCCATTGCCTTTCTGACAATTTGGCTTCATCACAAATCATACAATGACTTTGTTTACATATGATGTCTGTTGTTGAAGATTTAACATCCAGAGTTTTGGAGATAAAATGATGACTTCAAATTAATGGTTTATAAATATTTCTTTAGATCAATCCTGGCTATTATCTCACGGGATTCCAGAAGACTGTTTGTCACCTTACCAGTTTATTTTTTCAATCCTATCCTTTCTTTGATTCATCAAAATGCTTGAATCTGAGGTCTACTATAACAACTTTCTCTTTTGGTTCGCAATTTTTAAAAATCTAATTACAGTTTATCACACTCATCACATCACACGTTTAAAAATTGAGATTAAACTGTCTATTAACCCTTAAATTGGCAAACCACTAATTTCTCGCGTTAGTTATTTAAATGTGGCGGACTGCAATGAAAACAAAATCATGTATAACAATTATTGTTAGGTATATTATATAATTCAACACAAATTTAAGCGAATTCTTATCGTTTGTTTTGTTCCGTTTTATTTAAAATATTAAGTAAATTAAACCAACCGATATATATTATAGGGTACATAACTAACTTAAGGGTTAAAAATGCTTCTAGTAAATGAGTTGAACTGTCACTTTTTTTTAGCTACATACGCTCCCTTATATTACTAGGTGTATGTCGATTACTTACATGCACTGTACATTTGATTAATCTATCATTCTGTAATTCTTGTCCCAAAATATTTTTAATGGACTTTTAGTCATCTTCAAATATTGGATCTTGGCATTTCTTTCAACAATTGCAAAATATTGACATATTTTTATTTACATCCAACATGTATTTTGCCTCAACTCTTTTTTCTAATAATTTTTATTTTTTTCTTCTTCTTTCTGAGATATATTTATTCTATGTATTTATATTATAAAAGTAAAATGCGCACAATGTGCAAAATATTGGTGATTAACTATTCTAGTCCTAATTTTATTATTGACACTTTTCTTCTTTTGCAGTTTTGTGCATGGTATCTTTCACAATATTTATTACACAGTTTGCACACGGAATCATCATTCGGTTGGTGGAATGTCTTGTCTTTATATTCCAACGGAATAAAGGTACCATCACTACCATATTCTGATTTATATATGGAACCATTAGGCACATAGTCTGGATCCACTATAATATCACTATCCGTGAAACCAAGTAAATATTCCCAACTAACAGGCTAATTAGGAGAGACTTCTCTCATAAGATTTTTTATTAACGTCTCGGGTACAAAACTTTTTATTTCTCAGCACTTATTTTTGAAGAAAATGGTGATATTGGATACTCATTTTCTTGCACATTTTATTCTAAACATTATATAATCTTCATTGTTTAATATACTATTTTGGAAAATGGCACAATAAAAATAAATATTCCATCCATCCATAGTAATTCTGCCCAAAGGCAGGTCCTTCACTGCAATCATAGCATTTTTCATGCTATGCTTGCAGCTTTACTAGGGAATTGTAGGTGTGGTAGCTTTCCGTTGCTTTCCACACCGGTGAAGGATAACGCAGAAGAAGAAGAGATGATGATGATAATGATAAGGATGAGAATGATGATGATGGCCATATGATTTCGGGGACCGTGTGGGCCTTAAATTTTTCCTGACATTTGTCTTACAGGTGAGGAAAAACCCCGATAAAAACCTCGCCCAGAAAAAAAACTGCCCAGACCGGGGATCGAACCCGGGCCCGCAGCACGCTACCTCGACATCACAGCGGTAGACAAATAAATATTATTATTACAATAACTTTTCAACTATACCAACACTGAATGAAAAATATAATAATAGAAAATACATTGTACGTACCACTCTTGTAAAGCTAAGTTGGTGTTATAATACTTAGCCTATCAATTATTACTTTATTGTAACGGACTGTTAACAGCTCGTACGGCTTACTGCCCGTGCGACCCAAATTTGTAAATAACATTGTAAATATCTTACTCTTTGTCTAATAAAGTCCTACTACTTAGCCTATCTTACTCATTTTTCATGTTATTAAAAAACCTCACAGTAAAATAAATCGTTCTGAATAATGACTAAAACATCACACACAAAATAAAATATTTGATTTTTGACGATTAATTACACAAAAATATTGGGTACAAAAGATGGGTGCCCGCAATATTGTAAAACAAATAGGCAGTAGTCCATAATAAAATCTAAGATGTTGAATCATAAGGGTTGGAGTCCATTTGTGGCATTAGAGTTTCAATATCGTAAAGGAATAAACCGATGTAGAACCCGGTACCTCGAGAATGCTAGCGGCATTAGATATATGATAAAGTTCGAATTTGTATGCATAAATATGTAAAAATCAGAAAAATGACAAAAATGAACACCCGCCCACTTATAAATTATAGTACATTCTGTGTATGTGTGTTTGTGTGTGTGTGTGTGTGTGTGTGTGTGTGTGTTCGTTAACGTTTCAGACGGCTCAATTTTTGTTTCATCGAAAACAAACTTGGCATATAGCAATTAATTAAAAAAAATAAGGTCGAGTTCATGAACCAGCAAAATAGGACCATTAGGTTTAGGAGTTCACCTGAAATAAAAATTTAAAAATCGTTCTTATGGTCGCCATTTTAGATGTTTGACAAAAAACTCAGTAAATGATATTTAAACAAACTGAATAAGACATTCGATACAAATTGGCGAAGTCCAACCAGACGGAAGTGAGGGTTTACCTGACATTAAAAATTTAAATTTCGCCGGAATTCATCTAACTACATGTGATTTTTATTTCCCAACGATCTAATAACAATTATCATAATTTTTAGAATATACAATAATTGTTTCTTCTAATTCCTTTTTTTTTGTAATTCTTCTGTAATATTTACCAACAAATGCAGCCTATCTTCAGTTCAAAGTTCCTTAAATAAGCGTCCATCTTTCAAGTGAAATATTACCTATAAATATTTTTCATTGTTATTTTTCTTCACGTTAGTGATCATTTTCTATGATTCACTACTTCTTGCACCTCCAAGAGAAATTTTTACAAGAGAACATTATCTTCTGCTAGGTCTATATGTTTGTTCGTGTAACTTTTCTTCTAATTTTTGCTTGTGTTTCTTTATATTTTATTTTATCTTCTAGTGTTTGAATTCAACGAATTATAGTTCATTTTTAATTTGTATTTCTTGTTTAATTTTTTTTCTTTCCAGTAATATAATTTATGTTTCATTTAAAATTTTCATTCTCCAAATGCTTGTTTAGGTGCCGTATGAATACTACTTTCAATGTGTTGATATAGATCATGTGTATTAGACACTTGTGTTTCCTGTAGTTTTAATCTAATCTTCTATTATTTAAATTTACTGTACTTCTATCCTCTAAGCTAACAAGATTATATGTTGGGTCATCAGTGTTTATATTATTTTCATTTGTTTGAACTTGTACATTATCCCTTTTTATACTATCTGGAAAAATATCTCAATAAAGGAAATTTTGTACTACTTAGGTTCACATATAAATTGTATGGAGAGCCGAACAGGAGGGAACAGGCATTGGATACTGAACTAAAAAGTGACATTTATAACTTATTTAGATGAATATAATAATAATAATAATAATAATAATAATAATAATAATAATAATAATAATAATAATAATAATAATAATAATAATAATAATAATAGTTACTCATAAAAGTTACTTGAATTTATATATTAAAGTATACTTCTAATGGAAAAATGTATACCAGAATGAAGCAAAATACAAACTTGCCATTAAAGCTCTTATTTTATAAAAAATAATAGGAAATGGGAGTTCAAATAATTAAGCATACTACTACCGAGAAAATACCCGAATGAAAGAAAATACAAAATTGCTATTGAAGCTCTTATTTTATAAAAATAATTGGAAATGCAGTTATTAATTTAAAGTTAAAATATATGAGTAATTTCTTTAATAACTACTAACTCTCTGGCACTATTAAACTGAACGTTCATGGCCGTATGTACGTACATTTTCCATACATCCCTATCCTCAGCTAATATTTTTCCAATTATTCTTTTTGTAATTCATCTCCCTCAAATATTTGTTAATGTTATTCTCACATCTCATTCTTGGTCTGTCTACTGTGCGCCCTCCCTCAGGTTTTCCTAAATGTTTTCATGTCCATCTTTCATTCCCATTCGTGCCACAAGTCCTGCCAAAGCAGTCTATGAGATTTAACTGTTATTATTATGTCAGGTTTCCCATAAAGATCATGTGATATGTATACTTACATATCATTTTCTTAATAAATTTGTAATATTTTTATTTACTTGTACTCGATGTATAACAGCCTTATATTCACGAGAAAATAAATACTGTTTGAATAATGTACTGTGATTATAAATAACCTGTGACGCATGTTGTTTCACAACGCAAAGCAGCTTAGGTTGTTTTGTAAACAACATAACATTTTAATCTTCAAGATTCAAATCAAATACACATATATCGCGTTTTTTTGTATACAATGAAAGATTTGTAATATATATTTATCCGTATTTTATTATATTCAACTTTCCTCATTAGAGGAATGCCTCAAGGACAAAGTGATACAGACAATTAATTTTTGAAATTTTGAATTACATTTTGTAAATACTTTTAAAAAATTTCAATTTTTAGGCCTAATTGAAGTATACATACTATAAAGTAGAAATTTTGTAAATATAGTTTCTTAAAATTGAAATTGATCCTCTAATGGCAGTGATGGCAATTATTTGATATGAAAAAGGGAAAATGGTGAAAATAATGAAGAAGTAACAAAATGTGTATAACTTGACAATTTTGTTTCTCAGGATGGAGGAGTAACTAATTATATAAAATTAAGGAAACTTAACGGAAATATGGTTTTTATCAAACTGTGTATCTTTATCTGTAGAAATACAAAGAAATCACAAAAGCGCTAAACTCCGCAATTTTATATCTGATATTAAAACCGTATTGTTTAATGGAAGTGAAACCTGGAAAATGACTACTGAGATAGACAGGAACCTACAGGTTCTTAAACAGATATCTGAGGATGATTATTCGAATTTGACTAAATGTTATATCCAATGAAAATCTATCGAAACCAACGTAGGAATAATTCCAAATTGTTTGATCATACTTATAGAAATATAAGGATACCATTGGGAGATAAGCCTGTTTTGGAATACTAAGTTCATAGAAAAAAGATTAAGACCACGAATATGATGCAGAAAATGTATGGATAATAATAATAATAATAATAATAATAATAATAATAATAATAATAATAATAATAATGTTTTATTTTAGCTGACAGAGTTAAGGCCATAAGGCCTTATTTTACACGCATCCAACGAATAGTATAATTATACAAAAATTACATACTTATTACAATTTTATATTATTAAAATGCAGACTAAACAAAATACAATAATGATGTGATCTAATACTAACAAAAAACGTGGAATATAATAAAATTAAAATTATATAAAATGAAGTAAGTAGCTTCCTAGATGATTATTTATAGAATGTTGGATAAGGAAGCCAAAAAAGGAAGAGAGGGTACAATTGGATAAAACTGAATTTCCCATATGAATTCTTAATTTTATGTCACTAGTTGCTCATCCAACCTGAAATATAAACTTCGTTGAGATGCTGTGCTCTTGATAAGAATAATAGGAAATTATATTACATCTATATTGTTAAGATACTTTCGCAATGTGAGATTTATAGATTCAAAAAAATCCATTCTCACAACTCTGCATGTCAGCGAATAAAAGGGCACAATAGGATAGAAATTTCGAAGGATTTATAAGCATTTCACGTGATTTTTTAATAAAAGATGAAAAGGCACAGAGAATACATTCTTTTGCATCTAAAAGGATAAAGATATTGCATTTTAATAATGTTTTAGTATATAAATTTAAAAAATAATTAAAAAGAAATGACATTTTAGTAATAACAATATACATTTTATACTTATTTATTTTCTAAATAACAATGTTAAATTGTCGCATATAATACAAAACCATAGAACATTTTTCTTCATCTAGGCTATATCTATCTCACGTTAGTAAATTGAACTCAGTATTTTAGTTTCCAGGCGGTATCAAAGGCAACTATGTCCCTCTGGTTTAAAATAATACAATGTTACTGCCAGGGAGAGCATGGGAGTTGTTGTTAGAGGCTTCTCAGACACCACTCCAATCACCAAAAACTGAAAACAGTTCTCTGCCAATAATATCTTCGCATTTTAAATGACGTTTCCATGTCAACTCCGCGTGGATATAATTATCTTAACAGCTTGCAACTTTTGTATTTTGCAGTATTATTATAATATAGCATGTTAGTGTCAATGAATAAATCGTGACAACGCCGCTTGATATGCTAAATACTTATCCGTGCAAAATAGACCTACCTAACTACAAAACAAAGCGTCTGTAAACTAAAATGCTGAGTCCATTATACTTTATAAAATGACCAACATGAACTTCCTTAGAAGAACAAAAGGCTGCACAAGAATGGATCGGTTAAAGAATGAAGATATAAGAACCGAGTTAAATATATATCCATTAAATGGTAAAATCAAAGGATATAGGGAAAAATGGTTTAAACATGTAGAAAGAATGAACGTAACAAGATCACGAAAAGCAGCATTTAACTACAAGCCAAGAGGTTCAAGGAATGTAGGAAGGTCAGTGAAAAGATGGACAGAACAACTGTCAGGCGGAACAGGCATTTTGCCTAGCCCGTGAAGTGAAGAAGAAGAAGAAGAAGAAGAAGAAGAATAATAAGAAAATGACTAACAAAATGTAAAGGAAATGCAAGTTACTTAACATAAATTATATGGAGAAATACTAGTTGTTAAATAAATACTTCATATCTAACAAGTGAAAGGTCTGAATAGAAATTATGTAAAAAATTCATCCTTATTTACTTGGAAATTATTTTATCACATTTAAAATATTAGTATAATTCGAGCCAATCTATTTTTATTATATTGTATGTGTGTCCTTTTGTACTAATCGTTCAATGACGAGACCAAAAATTCTCATCATGCTAATAACTTTCATTTCATTATTAGCATATATATGAGTCATATGTATTAAATCTAAAACAAAGTTAATATTACATTTTTACTATTTTATCCTAGAATATTCTAGAATAAAATAATATAGAATAATAACAATAATATTTTATTGTGTCGGTTCACGTTATACATTACACAAATCGATGGATCTTGTCTTATGGGATCGGTTTCGAATACGTACATAGCTACATTTAAATATATGTTAATTAAAATACTGAAATTCGACATAATACGAAATGAAAAAATTTAAGATTGTAAGAAATATATTTTATTAATTTTATTAATTTCCAGCGTCAGCTGAGCTACTGCTTAAATAAGCTATCTCATCCATAAAACCATGGTTTCAAATATTTTAACATGAAAAACTATAAAGAAAATAAGTTATGTCCCTCAAAAATAGTATTGTATTATTTGGCCTATCAATAAAATATTTTACTGAATTGTTTGATGAAATTTTGTGCACGCTATTCGACAGAACGGTTCATTTAATTTATAAATATTTATTTATCCTCAATAATCTTGCTTATATAGATAGGCATATTCTGTTTGGATGTTTAGCATTTAAGTTTTTTTGTTAGAAGAATAAATAAATAAACTTTAGTAATATTCAAAAAATAAATTATAATTTATGGCGTTGTATGATGGAACATAACAAGCAAGAAATAATCAAATTACAAAATAGCACGTAAAACATTTATAGTTAGTCTTCAGATAATCTTCTCAATTAATAATAATAATTAATATAAGGAATGACAAATGTATGTTATACAGACAAACATTTTTGGAAATTGGTTATAAATTTTACTTTTTGCAGTGAGAAGGTGAATCACGCAAAGGGGTGTATGCCCAAGTTTGCAAATAACTTGAAGATTGATTCCTATAATTTTAAACTAATTTCGTATTCTTTATTATAATTATTTGAGTAAAACAATTTAAATTTTTTCCATAATGATTTTATTTCGAGAATATAAATTAATACACCTAACAGCACTCAGTCTGTATCAACCAGTGGTTACCATTCTCATCTCTGATTGCGAGATTTGCTTATATAAACTCGGTCAGTCTATGGGTTCCATACGTTTCTTCCTCGACTATGGAGGGAAAAACTTTTGGAAAAAACACCAGTCATGGACCACAGCCATATAGCCCGGAATCTCTTAATATTATGATTACCGGCCGTGAAAGCCTGCATTGATACTGAGTTATAGAGATGGCGTTACTATAACAGGAAGAACTCAACCATCAATGAAGGAAGCCTCTATTAACTTGAAAGAGGTAACAAGTTAAAATGGATCTGCATATTAACTAAGATATATATATATATATATATATATATATATATATATATATATATATATATATAATTATTAAGGAAAATTGAGGAGGTTTAAATAGTGAACTGAACAAATTATGCAATGTATCAAATATTTTGTTAAATTTATTAAAAAATTAAAAGGTTGGAATTAGCTTTGATATTTGAGAATGAGCTATATAATAACAGTAAAGAGAGTTTTTAAATCAAATGAAAAAATAAAAATTGGTAGACCAAGGCTAAAGTAGGGGGACTCTGAGTTGAATGACATTAGGATGACGAGAATTAAGATTTGGAGAATTCTGGCTTTGAATAGGAAATACTGACGTAGACTTCTGAAGAAGGTCATGACCCACATGGGGCTATCATGGGAGAGATCATAATTGTGACGAACTATTAACAATAACAAATTCCTTAAATGCGTAACAATAAATATGCTTGGAATGAGAAAAAAAAATATAAGAAGTCATAATTAACTCACTGACACTATCGAACCCGGAGTTTATGGCCGCACAGACATGAGCTCTCCATACATCCCTATCCTGTGACAGTGTTCTGTAATTATTACCCTCTGTCATATCATAGTTAATATTATTCTCTCACCTCATTCTTAGCTTAACTTCTGGGAGCTTTACCTATGGATTTCCTATAGGAAGTATCCATGCCTTTTTCTCATTCCCCATTCGTGCCACATGCCCTGCTACCGCAGTCTACAAGACATAACTATCCTTATCATAATTGGTTTCCCATAAAGATAATGCAGCTCACTATTATGACGTTTTCTGCGTTCTCCTGACCGTTCATCTCTGTTCGGTCTAAACATTTTCTGAACATTATTCTCTAATGGAGTTACTCGTAATATTCTCTTACCTTAAAATAAGAGAACATGTTTTTCACCCATATAGTAATAATTGGAAGCATAATAGTTTTATATATTTTAGTTTAACTTTTTTAGAAATACTGGGTTGAGAACAGTCCTTGTAAAGCATAATATCATGTGTTTCCAGAAATGAACCTAAGTTTAATTTATTTCTACACAACATCCCTGCTGGTAATTATTATTTTTAGATATTTGAAATCTGTTTCTTCTTCAAAATGTCACTCTTTTGTTGTTAAGGATCCATTCCAATTTAATAACATATTTACACGTGTGGCCATATAATTAGTTTTATTGGTGTTTAAACCTGCCTCTACTCTCAGTTTCTTAGTGTTATTTGAAATAATGTGTGTATGTAGTATTTAATATTTCCACACTTCTCCTCATAAATATAAACTACATAATAAATTCCAATGCTAAACATAAGTTTATATTAAAAACAGTTAACTGACAAAATTTGAATAATATGTTGAATATTGAAATAACTTGTTGTAAGGCTGCTACTTTAATCAGTTTCATTAGTGTGTAATAATAGATGGCGTTTAGCTATTTACGACGGTGATTGAAATCTTGTTAGGTCATTTATCAAACGTCACTTGCTCACTTCTAAATTAATTAGTTGTCGGGTGTAGCTGCATGAATAAAACATATACTCCTTAGAAATAAAAGTATATTAGGAATCACTTATCAAACCTATAAATAGTGTAGCTTTTAACAGGAAGTTGTTACAACTTTTTGGCAGTCTTCCCAGGATGGAATTGCATTTAATCTCCCCTCGCGCAGTAAAAAACGAAAATTAAGATTTTTTTACTATTTTGTAAGTTTTACTAATTAATAAATACAATAGACTGAAGCATCTTTTTCATTCAGAAAGACTTCTACTTATAATTTTGAATTATTATGCTATATTTGACAAAAATATAAGAAGGTACTGAATTTTAATGTATACCTATTTTGTAATTACAAATATCGTGCAAAAACATCGCTTCACGATATAATGTGAAGTATTACCTGCCCTATGATTTAATTAAATGGCCGCGGACTTAAAATAATCTATTTTCATAGACAAGTTCCATAACCTATAAATAAGTTCTAAAAAAAGTTTCATTTGTTGATTTACAAAATGTGAAATTTGGTTGTGTGTAGCAACAAGAAACGTATACAATTTCTTCGATGAAACTCAAATAAAAGACGATAAAAACTTGTAAAGATTCATGGAAACAAATGAAGCAAAATAGGTTTTACATTAAAAAAATTACTTCTAACAATTCATGTTTCTAACTATATGCATTACCTCTTTTTTTACCTACATCAGAAATTTATAATTGATTTAATATATTTATATAGGCCTAGTACACGTTAGTAATATTTATTAGAAGTAAATAATTTAAAATTATATAATGGGAACTAATCAGTTAATTGTACATCATATAACAGTAATCTTTCTTTTCCTTAATTTGACCTTTTCCTTTGATACGTACTTCTGTGTGTCACCCTTACCGGGATATATAGCGACACTACCTGTCAGGACAGAATTTTTAAATTCTGTATCACATAAATGCCTTTTTTTATTTCCAGGGATGAATTTTAAACTGAATATTAGGTAATCTAAGAAAACACGAATATTTAAGATAAGATCACATTTCACTCATAAAAATAATACTAATCAAGGCTAATATGAATGTATGATTATGATGGTTAAATAGTATTTTGGGACTGTTTCGACCTTCAAATTTCGCGATATTTTCATACAAGTGGGAAAAACCTAGAAGAAACCTACACAAGATCTATGTAAAAATTGCAATGTCAAATTATAAAATTAGGTACCTTGTAAGTTCCGTCCCTCAACCAATAAAACTTTTGAAATACTGTAGACATTTCGGAGCTTATCCCATCCTTACCAGAAAGTCGGTATTGAGTAGGAAAGCAACCTTCAACTTAGGATAGGACTAATCCCGAAAGATATACACTGTTTTGAAAGTTTTATTCGTTGAGGAGTCTGCACTTAAAAGGTAATTATTTAATTTTATATTTAATTTTTATATTGTGACTAACACCTGAATGGAATTCTACCATGAATTAATTAGGTAGCTAGGCTCCGTCGTGTCCGAGAAAACGGCGTTATCCGAAACCACAGCGGAGGACCTATAACTATATAATCGTCAGAAATTTGAATTTCCTAAGAGTCATTTAGTCGCCTTTGTGTTAATCGTCAGTTTACTTGTAAAATATATATATATGTTATAATTAAATGTTTAACATTGAGCAATGCAAGCTTGATATGGTATGATAAGAAAAATAAATGCCTGGACGGGATTCGAACCCGGATCTCTGAGTCTATACCTCAGCGTGATATCCATTACACCACCAGGCGAATCCAATTCAAACACTTATTTTTCTTATATATGTATTATACTCTCCATTATTACTAGATGTCAGAGACTGTCAAACTATAACATCCTTCAAAACAAACTAAAGGATTATTTAATAACAAACTGACTTATACACCTCACTGATAGTATTCTTTTAGCAATATTAATATATTTAATTATTTATGTAAATAATATTAAGAATAACAAATATTTTTATTTGTTTTGTTTTAAATATTGTATAATCGTAAAATTAGTTTTCTATATCTCATTATTTTCCTGTTTTTTATATACACTAGACAGGGACAATTTAATATGTCTTGCTTGTATACATTTTATTATTAGTTTTAGTCTTAATTTTAACTAATATTAACTGGTTGTATTATAGATCGTAATATGTATATTAGATATTATCTTTTGATCAAATTTTTACTTAGTGTTTAATATTAGAGTTAATTAAGATTGTTATATTCTTATGTAATATATGTTTGTCCTGGTGAGTGGAAGAGAAGGCCACATGGCCTTAACTCCACCAGGCTAAATAAATAAAAATCTTAAAAATCTTAAATCTTAAAAATCTTAGATGTCGCAAGAACACTGTCTTGACTGCCATCTAGTAGCTGACTATACTCTTTAATTTGCTTACTTGATATAGTCAGCTACTAGATGGCAGTCAAGACAGAGTTCTCGAGACATCTAGTAATAATGGAGAGTATAATACATATATAAGAAAAATAAGTGTTTGAATTGGATTCGCCTGGTGGTGTAATGGATATCACGCTGAGGTATAGACTCAGAGATCCGGGTTCGAATCCCGTCCAGGCATTTATTTTTCTTATCATACCATATATATATATATCTTGATGCCGATATTAATATTAAGAAATTGTTTCACTTTAACGTTTGTGCTCGTTCATAACACGATGATGAAATGTCAAGGAAACAATACATTAATACGACCACTCAAACAGATCTCTAGATTTCTGGAAAATATGTTTTCCATGTTTATGACTTATCATAAAATACTTGCATTTTTCACTTGATTTTTACACCCTATTCTGTCTTTTAACAACTCTTCTTACTGTTAGTGCAATACGTGGAAGTCTCTGATAGTTTACCATAGCAACTATAAAGCTACCGAGTATCTTATTTTTCAAAGTTGTTCAGGAATTAGTTTTCACAACAAGGCCAGAATTATTTATCTATATATTATTTTCTGAATCCAATAAGCAAAAGTGTAAAAAATTCTTCCTTAAAGAAATAAAAAATCAGAAGTAACATTTTAGATCTAAGTTTCAACATCATGAACATATTTAGGTTTAGGTAGTTTGAGCCTGTTCCTACGGAACCTCAAGATGTAGTTCTTCAGTCCACTTCGATTTTGGTTTTCCTTCAATCTCGACGTACTTTAGATTGATACTGCAATGCTAATTTAGGAAAAAGAGATGTGTCCATTCTTTGGACACGTTGTAACCAATTGCTTTGATAATTCTGAATTTCTTCAACTATAGTTTGAACTTTCATTTAATCGAGTATATCTGTGTTTCTTTGCTTGTTCATTTTTGTCAAACCTAGGAGTGGAAGTAAAAATCTCAACTGTGCCGCTTGCAATTTTGATTTAATTTTAGAATTTAGTATCAAATTTTTGATGCTATATTTCAGTCTTGATTTTGCAGTTAAATTGTGTAACCTTAATTTGGTTGCAGTTAACATTTGTTTACTAAAATTTACTTTTATGGCTCTATTTATAGCATTGTATTTCTGTAACTTTATCTCCATGTCATGTCTTGTATCAAATATTAGGTGACCGAGGTAATCAAATTCAGAAACTTGTTGAATGATTTTTCCAAATTCTATTGTTCTATTTTAACACTTCGTAAGTTTTTTCCACATATACCCATAGATTTTTGTTTTTTGGGAAGATATTTTCAGATCGAACTGTTTGTCTCTATTATTCAACTGATGTGCTCCAATTTGTAATTCATCTCCTGACATTACAAACAGTACTAAATCGTCTGCATACAAAAGTGTTTGTACAGTTTCATTTCTGGAAATCTGTATTCCTTTTTATCTATTTTATGAGTCTTTATTATTTTGTTAACGTACAAATTAGTAGTAGTAGTAGTAGTAGTAGTAGTAGTAGTAGTAGTAGTAGTAGTAGTAGGAGGACTTTATTAGACAAAAAGTAAGATATTTACAATATTATTTACAAATATGGGTCGCACGGGCAGTAAGCCGTACGTGCTGTTGACAGTCCGTTACAATAAAGTAATAATTGGTACTAGTGTAAAGAAAAATAAACAACAAAAAAAAAGTAATAACATTACAATTACATACAGATAACACAATAATATTACAATTAAATAATAACACAATAGCATTATACACTAAAAAACATTAACATTACAATTACATAAAGAAAACACAATAATATTACAATTAAATAATAACACAATAGCATTATACACTAATTAATTTATATATAATTGTTAAGAGTTAATGGTATTGCATTTGGATAACATATATTTATTCATGAATGAGTGTTGTCCTTATTTTCCGCGTTTTGTCCAGAAATTTACCGAGGTTTATCCAATTTTCTGGATTCACCAATAACTCGTAGCATGCCAATCTTTCCCGATTTGAATTTAGAAATCTTTCCGGTAATAACTGACGTCTCCAATATTCTAAATCATTACATTTTCCTAATATATGTATCTCATCTTCAAAGTTCCCGCACATTGGACATATTCGCATATCGTGATCGTCGCTAATTTTTAGAAATTTCCATGCCCCTAGCCTAAACCAAGCAAGCCCTGATCTCTCCTTAAATCCTAGGTTGAGTATATACGATTCTTTTCCCCAGACGAGTTTTAGGTCTCTTTGTAAACACAGTGAGCGTTTTCCTGTACATTCGGCGAAAGTACCTTGTTGGTTTATATCTAAGTACCTCCTCCTTATTTTTCTCCACACGTTCTTGCAATTTTCAGTCCCTTTTTCCCATATCCAATCCAAAATAGTACTGATCAGAGGCCATAGCCTTATCTCACTCATTTATTCACTAATATCTCCCTGGAGACTGTATCCATTGAAGATCTAATTTTTATTTTTGAATTAACATAAGGACTTTAGTTTGTTCTAATTAACGTAACCGGTATTTATTCGTCTTCTGAAATTTTCCAAAATTTATTGCAATTTATATTATCATAGGCTTTTTCAAAGTCCATAAATAACAGGAATATCAGGAGGTAAAATTCTCTTCTTTTTGTTTCAATAATCTGGTTTAATATAAATATTGCGTCAATTGTGCTCCTGCCTATTCATAATCCACATTGTTCTTCATGTCATAACATTTCAGCATGTTGATCCAATATGTTTTTAATGTATTTCCATATTTATTTAGATACAGTGCATAAAAGTGTTATTTAGTTATTAGGGACAGAGCGAATACCTCGTTAATCCATTCATGCGCGTTATAAATTAGATGACGAGGCATTTGACTACCTTAAGAGATCTGGCATATTTTCCATTAATTTATTTGTATAAGTTATATGTTATTCAAAATATGTTGATCTTATTTGTTGAATTTATAAATAACTTTCAAACATACATAACATATACGAAATTCAGTAAAAAAAGTCCAGAAATATTAAAATTACGGAATTACTAAACTGTGTTAATATACTGCGAATTTATCGATATGCCAAATACCACTTTCAGTTACAATTTATGTATTGTCTTATGAGGAATTTGGAATTTACGTTATGCCATAGGCTATGTTCTTAGTGATTATTTTCTATCTTGGGATTATGGAATGTGACAGCATAAACTCAACCCTAAGAAATAATATGTGCAAATCATACGTAGAGAATAAAAGTTAAAACCGACAAAACATTTTTATACTTTAATATCATTTGAAATATTCATATATTGAATTAGTCAGGAGTAGTAATAAATTATAATATTTAATGGGAGTTTGGTAAAATTGCTTTAGTTTACAATAAAATTGAACAGTGTAATACTTTAGATAAACATAAGTTTTGACAATAAATGAAGAAATGAGACATTAATTATATCTACTCTTTAAAATAAAAATTTTAATGAGATAAAATTTAAAAGTTATTGACTTTCGAAAGCAAGTTTGTTAAATTAAATTAATAAAAAATTAGGTTAAAACAAGTTAAATTTGTTTAAAAATTAAACGTAAAATCAAATGATATTTAAACTTATTGTGGTGAAAGAAATCGTAGAATATAAAACGTTTGTATTCTAATAAGACACTTTTATTTTATTTGTATGCATGTGATGCATATGAAGCGGCTAGATGCTGGAATGTTAACGTAGAGGCCGGGGTTCGATAGCCGGTTCATCCAGTGCGACTTGTGGAGGACAAAGACAGAGTTCAGCGTTACTTCGATTTTTGTAACCACTCAGGTTTCTTCTGCATATGTTTTTTTTTCCATCAACATTTGTAATCAACATCATTCGAAACGAGTGAAGAACCGCCCTTTGGTCTTGACGTTAATGAAGTTCTGTTTTATCACAACAAAAAGTGAGCTGAATTATTATTATCTATTCTTACTTCTTACTTTTTGTACTCTTTTATTAAGGTATACATAATACCGCTTTCTGGAATTTATGTATATAAAATATAAAAAATCTGAATCCTCTAGAAATTGTTATAATTATTTATATTAAAAGCAACAGTAATATAATACTTTTTTAAATTCAAAATGTTATTAAATATTGAAACAGGTATAAAATTTCGAAGGTATTAGATTGTCTCATAAGTAGGACTAGGATTATTATGTAATAAAAGTTAAGATTGCAATGCAGATAGTATATATTATTCAACTGTATGTGTGTGAAACAAAATGAAAGAAAGTCTAAAATCTTATTTCTCATTAACTATTCAACATTTTGTGTGTGAAACCAAAAAAAAAAAGACAGTCTTTAGTCTAACTTCTCATTATATTTATGTTGCAATCTTACCTTTTAGTACACAAAAATCGAGTCCCTACTTATAAGTAATGTTGGTTTTTTATGTAATGCTGTGTGTCTGGTGGAATTTTAAAGATGTTATTCAGTGGGAGTTTATTTCAAACGGACGAGCAGTCGATGCGGATCTTTATTCTCTAAGAGAAGGAACAAGTATATGGCATTTTGAGGATTTCGGGTTCAAACCCGATTCGACCCCCGTATTGCATGAAAAACAACGATACAAAATTCACTAATTGGGAGGAATTGAACTTCTACCGCATCTGGCATATAGTCCAGATCTTGTGCCTTCAGATCGCCATTTGTTTCGATCCATGACCCATTACTTACGTGAAATTTGGAAAACACTGAAGCTGTGGAAGTGGTTCTCGAAGAATTATTTGTATCAAAATCCAGTGATTTATACTCTCGCGATGTAATAAACCTCGCTGAAATATGACTCAAGACCTTAGAACCTCATGGTCTCTACTTTGAAGGGTTAATTGTTTAATTTGTTTAGCTTCTTGTCAGAAAACATTCCAAATCTGTATTCTTTCATGTTTCATATTTCTATAATCATTCATATATATATCGTCTTAGCTTCTTGACAATAGTATAATAATAATCGAGGTGGTAATTATATTTTAATCAGTTACGGCATGAGAGAACGGAGTTGAGGTTTAGAAACTGTTATAATTTTATTACCTGTACTATAAATATTTAATTTATCGAAACGAGCTAACAAGACAGATTTATATATTATAAATTTAGATTTAAAATATTTAACAAATTTAAAATTGAAATTAATGTATCATACATTCTTAATACTGAAGAACATACTTAAAATAAAATTTATAATACATATATTATTAATATCAATATTAAATATTCAGCAAAAATCCTGCCGTTACAATTTTATGTCATTCTCATAAATATTTAATTACAAAATAAACTAAACTATTCTAATCACATTTCAATAAAATTGTATTTTAACAAATAAATATTTACGGTGTAAATTAAATCGAATGATTAGTGTTACATGATCATGAGAAGGTACACATTAATGTACTAACTCCTAGTATTTCCCAACAAAAAGCACAATTAAATTATTATTTTAATAAGGTGGATATATATATTCTAGCATATGTTTCTTCATTAATATTGCATGTACATCTGGATATTAAGCTTTATCAGTCCAATTTTCTTACTTTTATCTAAATGTAGTAATTTATTTAGTATATTTAAGTATACGTATAATGTTTTACATTGAACTCACCACAGATTAATACAAAATTATAGACCTACTTGGACAATACTTTTATCATGTTATACATTTTGCAATAAATCAATTAATGTATTCTTAATAAATGAGTTGGAGAAAATGTTTTGACATCTCACCACACAAAGTTGCGTGTCTTCACGATACCGGTTTCAAAAGTATAGTATTACTTCCATCTTCAGTCAAATTCCAACTGTTCAAATTTTGTAGATGTTAAATCTACTTCTGAACTACCATCTGGCCTAGATTTTATGAACTTGGAGATTAAATTATTCTCGTCGGGGATATCGAAATTCATTGCTTTATATTTATTCTTCTGAATGAATATCTTTTCCCAAATTGTTAATTCTAAAGGTTTCTCCAAACGTTTCAAAAGTATAGTGTCTTTTCCGATTTTATGATTTTCTAGCAAACTATGAACTGCAATTGCCGATTTTTCAATTTCACCATTTTTAATATTTCTAAGGTGTTATTTTGTACGAATTTCTAAATTCCTTTTAGTTTTTCCTATATATATATATATACTTTATTGCAGTCATTGCAACTGATTTCGTAAATTCCAGATTTTTTACTATCTGGGACATTAACTTCCTTATTGGTTACTAGTTGATTATCCAGGCTAAATTTGTTAATCGATGCTAATGTAATATCAAATTTGTTAAATATTTTTTTTTAATTTTATGTGTGTTTCAGGATGTTAAGTAATTTTCTTAAAATGTTTATTTTCTTTTAAATCAGGTTGTAGGGTGGTGTATTCTTTAAGTTTTTGTTGTTGTTGGAATCTCTTTAATTTCTTTATTATTATCTCCTTTCCAAAACCATTTGACATAGCAATGTTTAAAATGTGATTGAATTCCTTCTTAAAATGTTCTTCATTTAAGGGGATGTTGGTTAATCTTGTATACTAAACTGTTGCATGTTTATGAGCAATATGATTAAAACCTGAAAATTTAATGTAATTATCTGTATGGGTATCTTTCCTGTGTATATCGAATTCAATATTTTGATGATGTTCATTCCTAATTATCTTTAAGTCCAAAAATGGGATTATTCTTACGTACTTACTTACTTACTCACTGGCACTATCGAACCCGTAGGTTCATGGCCGCACGGACATAAGCTCTCCATACATCCCTATCCCGAGCTAATGCTTTCCAATCATTCCCTGTATAATCTACTTCCCTCAAATCATAGTTAATGTTATTCTCCCACCTCATTCTTGGTCTACCAACTGGGCGTTTTCCCTCTGGCTTTCCTAAAAGAAGCTTCCATGCAAGTCTTTCATTCCCCGTACGTGCAACATGTCCTGCCCATCGCAGTCTACGAGACTTAACTGTTCTTATTATATCTGGCTTCCTGTAAAGACCATTCTTACTTAGTTTTCTAAAATGCAAGTAAATTCTCGTTTATAATTACATTTTAAAACAATAATAATAGTTTATAGTAATAATAATAATAATAATAATAATAATAATAATAATATTAATAATAATAGTAACACTAATATTATTAATAATAACAATAATAACAATAATATTAATAATTTATTTAAATTGGCAGAGTTAAGGACAACCATTTAACCAGCGAAATATATTATATACAAAACGTACTTACACAAGATCATAACATTATACAATTACAAGTAAATATTTACACAAATAAATCTAAAATTATGATGAATAAAATAAATATCATTAGAGAAGCATACAATCAGGCACCAAAAACTAATCAATTGAAAGACTAATTACAAAAGAAATTTATTTTAATTTATTTTAAAGAAAGATAATGTCCGACAGTCCCTGATTTCTTATAGTAAGGAGTTCCCGAGTCTAGGACTACACACATATTGGAATTAGAATAATGGGAGGTTCTGTGTTGTGGGATGTAAAGTTGGAAGTTCTGGTGTAATCGTGTATCCAAATTGTGATTGAGGGATAGGAAATGAAGCGAGAGGATAAGTAGCTTGATACAGAAGTATCTATAATATTGAATAGCAGAAAAGGAGAATGCATTTTTCTATGATCATGGAGATGGATCCAGAATTTGTTCGTGGAAATATGAAGCAATATGGCCACATTTACGAATATTGAAAATATAACTGATGCACACGCTATGATTATGTGCTAAGTCCATCGTTAATGTCAGTCAAGAAGATGCCGCACTAATAAAAGAATGTAGCATTACAAGAGTTTGCACTATCATTATTTTCATATCACTCGGAAGAAAATTTTTGAATCTAAAGAGTGTATTATTAATAAATAATAGTTTAAAAAACTAAAACAACGCGCTTTATTACAAAACCAAACTAAAAAAATAAAAAATAAATAATAGTTTAAAAAACTAAACAACGCGCTTTATTAGAAAACCGAACTAAAAAAATTTAAAATAATTTTAATTTCCAACACGCTTGGGATGAAATTTAAATGGTCAACAAAAAAATTATCTCCAGCATATCTAGAATAAAACTAGAGTTATCTACAAAAAAATAATTTTACCATCAAACGCGTGGGATGTTCTATATCAATTAATATATTTTGTAATAAACAGATATTGGTAAAAGTAAATTCTCTAAGAAGACAACGTAAAAACCATAAAAATCACCCCACGCTTTTGATGGTAAAACTATTTTTTTCTGTAGATAACTCTAGTTTTATTCTAGATCTGTTGGAGATGATTTTTTTGTTGGCCACTTTAATTTTATCCAAAGCGTATTGGAAATTAAAATTATTTTTCATTTTTTAGTTCGGTTTTCTAATAAAGCGTGTTGTTTTAGTTATTTAACTATTATTTATTTTTTATTTTTTAGTTTGGGTTTCTAATAAAGCGTGTTGCTTTAGTTTTTTAAGTATTATTTATTAGCCTATTTTAATTTTTAGTTTAATTGATTGTCATAAACCGAAATCCCATAAAAATTTAATTGCTTGATACTCTTCTAAAAAAATCCTCCAGGCCGGATTTGAACCAGCGACCTATGGATTACTGAAATTATATACCACTACAGTTCACCGCTCTACCAACTGAGCTCTTACAACGATTGACTAAAAAGTCGATAAGTCCGCAACCTATTATAACGGTTTTATTTTTTTGATTTTCTGATGATTCTAGCCAGAAGTTTAGAAATAATTTATGATATTATTGTATTGTCATTGGTCCTTTACAAATATATAAAGTTTCAAGTCGATCCCATGTTTTTAAGTGGGTTAAAATCGTATTAAAAAATCCGTTACATAGATAGATGTACAGATACAGGCCAAGCTAATATAAAACGTGTAAAAATACTTTTTTATTTGTTTTATTTGGGAATTCCAATTTGGAGTCAAGATAGAAACCCAAACTATTACCAAATGCTCTCTTCATATTACAAACGGGCCATGACTGCTTGGATGACCACCATCGTAGAATTGGGATTGTCACTAGAACTATAGGATGCTCCTTGTGTGGAGAAAATATTCTCCTAAGCAAGGAACACTTGCTATACTGGAGGCGATTAGACCCCAAGAAAAGGAAGGTAAGACATCACAGGAATTTATTGGAAAGCAAGAGGACCAATGGTGTAAACCAAACTCCAGCTATTTGAAAACAACTATTAACAAATAACGAATATGGTATTGCTTATTTATGAAGCATGATAGCCGGTAGATTGATATTGCTAATCGTATGCAGTATTCTTGGATGTCCAAGGATTGTCGTTTGCAACTTCTTTACATAGAGCTAGGTCCAATATCTTTGCACCTCTGAGACGGAAAAACTGCAGCGTGTCCATAATATGTGTATCAGATTCATATTTAATGTTCGAAAATACGATCACATTTTTCATTTTTCCACGAATTGTCTTGGCTACATCTAACAAAGAGAAGAAAATCGCATTGTCTAATTCTCTTATTTAAGATCCTACATACCTCGATTCCCAATTATTTATCATCTAGTTTCCAGTATCTATCCTTAAACCATAACTTAAACACAAGATCACAACATAGTCTCTTGCTTAATATACCGCAACATAGGACATCACATCACTCCATGTCATATACCATCTCCACTTCTCGCAACTGGAATTCCCTACCACAAGAAATAAGGGGCTGCCGGACATTGGCATCTTTAAAATAAATCTAAATTTATATCTGCTCTAACCTCGACTTCATCATTACCCAGTGTAAGGTATAATTTATCATATTCATACTATTATTATTCTAATTATTATTATCATCATCATTATTATATTGTTATTACCATCATTATATTATTATCATTATTATATTATTATTATCGTAACTATTATTATTATTATTATTATTATCGTAAGTATTATTATTATTATTATTATTATTATTATTATCATCGTATAAAATGTTGTTTGTGCATGAAATTACATTGCTACATTTAATGTATCTTTAAGTGTTTAAAATTAGTATAGTGTGTATCTATATTTGTCAAATATTTATTTGTATTTGTGCTGGTTGAGTGGAAGAGAAGGCCTTATGACCTTAACTCTGCCAGAATAAATAAAACATTATTATTATTATTATTATTATTATTATTATTATTATTATATTAGTCTGTCGATGTTTTCGTTGATTTCGCCAGGTTTGAAGTTAATGTTTATTTGGATATCGTCAGCATTATATGTGATAGCGGGGATGTCATAATTTTGTTGAGATGTGATTAATATATAGGGAGTATAGCAATGGAACAAGAACACTGCTCTGGGGTGCACCAGACCTC
Organism: Diploptera punctata; assembly: GCA_030220185.1. NCBI lineage: Eukaryota > Metazoa > Arthropoda > Insecta > Blattodea > Blaberidae > Diploptera > Diploptera punctata. Next base: position 97,707 of record JASPKZ010009757.1, read on the forward strand.
ATGAATCGCCAGGACGAGGAACGATTTTGGCCAGATACTGATCGCTGGCGATCTTTGAGTTGGGAGTTAAACCAGTGAAGAGAATTTTCCGACATGCGTAATGTTCTTAGTCTGACTATTTAACTCATGCCCCAAATGGGAGTCAATGACCAATCACATTTCAATGATTTTTTATTTACAACCAATCACAGTCGTGTTTCGCCTAAAATTTACCAACTAAAGTTTATCATAATAAAGAAAGCACCTCCTTTTTAACATTCTGAATAGGTCATAGCATTATTTTGCAGTGACTGACCCTCTACTAAATACGGCAACCAGATTGTATATATAGTGCATGAATGTCAGCACAAAGCGCATGCGATAGATAATATAAAACATTTGTAACAATTGATTATACTACAAAAAAACACTGTTTGCACTTTCTTAAATGAACTATTCTCCAGGAAATGGCGCAGAAAAATATAATTGACGTATTTACATCATAGGACATCAAATTAATTAATACCTATAACGTTGGTTATAAATTTCTCCACTAGGGTGCATTCTTACAATATTGCGATCCTTTGGCAATAAATAATATTATGATCTGGTTGCAGTGATGAACAAAGGAAGGAAATGAAGTGTACCAATCGTTTCTCATTTGTTTTCAAACATCACCGTTTACATTAAATATATAAATATTTTAAAATAACTATAGTTAAATAAAGATTTGTGAGTAAACAGCTTAATTTTAATCGTTAAATAGTCCTAACAAATGCCAGTCTTGATTTCCAAATTTTCTAGATAAATTCACTCCTCACTTCGTGAGTCGTGAATTTATCGATAATTAGGAAATCACTCGTGGCATTACTTATGACTAATAATCTCGAAGTCTACCGAATCGAAATATTTATTAAAATCAAGAAGAACTAGTGCTGTTAGTTCTCTTCTTTCCATAGCTTCTCTAGTGTTCTCTCAAATGAAGAGATATACTTCCATGGTGTCCCATAAGAATCATATAAAATAAAATAAATTCACTCTAAAATACTTTATATATGCCACTAAATTAGAATAACTAACAGAGTGTGTTGTAATGTGATGTAAGGAAAAATAATGATAAAGTAATTCGAAGTTTTATATGACTATTTAACACATGCCCCAAATGGCAATCAATGACCAATCGCGTTTCAACGAAATTTGATTTACAACCAGTCGTGTTTCACCTGGAATTCATCAAATAAGTTTATCATATAAAGAAAGTTCCTCCTTTTTAACATTCTGAAATAGGTCATAGCATTATGTTGCAGTAATCTATCCCAAAAGAAATACGGTTACCAGATTGTATGTATAGTGCACGAATGTCAGCTGATAGTGCTTGCGGAAGATAATATTAAAAACATTTGTAGCAATTTATTATACCACAGGAAGAAAGAAACACTGTTTGCATTTTCTTAAACGAATTATTTCCCAGGAAATAACGTTGCAGAAAAATGTAATTGACACATTTACATCATAGGACATCAGAAATTAATTAATACTTATAATGTTGGTTATAAATTTCTGCACTAGGGTGCATTCTTACAATATAGCGATCCTTTGGCAATAAATAATTATGATCTGGTTGCAGTGATGAACAAGTGTAACAATCGTTTCTCATTTGTTTTCAAACATCGCTTCTCATTTGTTTTCAAACATCGCCGTTTACATGAAGTATATAAATATTTTAAAATAACTATATAAATATTTTAAAATAACTATATTTAAATAGTCCACCGCTGTGGTCTCGAGGTAGCGTGCTGCCTTGTGACGCAGCGGGCCTGGGTTCGATTCCCGGTCGGGATAGTTTTTCTGGGTGAGGTTTTTATCGGGGTTTTTCCTCACCTGTAAGACAATTGTCAGGAAAACTTTAAGGCACAAAAGGTCCCCGAAATCATATGGCCATCATCATCATCATCATCCTTATCACTATCATCATCATCCTTCACCGGTGTGGAAAGCAACGGGAAGCTATCACACCTTCAATTCCCTAGTAAAGCTGCAAGCTTAGCATGAAAATGCTATGATTGCAGTGAAGGACCTGCATTCGAGCAGAATTACTATGGATGGATATTTAAATAATGATTTGTGAGTAAACAGCTTAATTTTATTCGTTAAATAGTCCTAAAAAATGCCACTCTTGATTTCCAAATTCTCTAATTAAACTGGAAATAACTTGTGGCATTACTTATGATAAATAGTTTGAACGAATATAAGGGTGAAGAGATCCACATATTTCAATAGCTTAATAACAATAATAAAGACTTCCATCTGCACTAATTTTCGTACTCAAAATATACATATTTATCACATACTTTTACTTTTCCATGTCCGTCTTCTAAAACTGTATTTTAATATATCTCCTATTACCATATACTTCTGTATTATAAAACAATTTTAATTATATATATTATTAAATTAAATGTTGATTTCCTCCCTCAGTTTTCTTTTGTAATGTAAATCTTCTTAATATTATCGCCATCAGTAGCTGATCATCATGAAATAGCACGAATAAACTGTATACTCTTCTAGCTTTATTCATATATATATATATATATATATATATATATATATATCCATCCATAGTAATTCTGCCCGAGTGCAGGTCTTTCACTGCAATCATAGCATTTGCATGCTATGCTTTGCAGCTTTACTAGGAAATTGTAGGTGTGGTAGCTTCCCGTTGCTTTCCACACCGGTGAAGGATTATGATGATAATGATAAGGATGATGATGATGATGTTGGCCATATGATTTCGGGGACCTTTTGGGCCTTAAAGTTTTCCTGACATTTGTCTTACAGGTGAGGAAAAACCCCGATAAAAACCTCACCCAGAAAAACTGTCCCGACCGGGGATCGAACCCGGGCCCGCTGCGTAACAAGGCAGCACGCTACCTCGAGACCACAGCGGTGGATTATATATATATATATATATATATATAATACATATATAAGAAAAATAAGTGTTTGAATTGGATTCGGCTGGTGGTGTAATGGATAACACGCTGAGGTACAGACTCAGAGTTCCGGGTTCGAATCCCGTCCAGGCATTTATTTTTCTTATCATACCATATATATATATATATATATATATATATTTTAATAAGGTCGGTGAATAAATGACATATTTGTCTTAAATCTTAAGTAACCACAGAATTTATTATAACAGTTTTACCCATGTTTACTTTAGAAACAGATTCATCATTTAACTTTGTTTTTTGCGTGATTAATGTTTTTATTTATTGTTACTGTTAAAACGTCCCACAATTTAATCAGGGACGCAAGTAGTAAGCTTTATCTAAATCAAATAAGTAGTAAGTGAATTTGTTGTTGGAAGGTAGATTTTTCTTATTTATTCGATTTAAACTAAATATGTGATTCAATGGTGGATCGGCCATTTCTGAAATTTGCCCGTTCTTCTGTTTCCACTTTACTATGTTGTTGTTCCACAATTTTTTTTAAATTTCCTCTATAAATTTTGTTTACGTGTTTGTCACTGTAATTCCTCTATAATTCTTACATATACCTTTCTTTCTTTTCTTGTGTGTAACTGATATAAGTCCTATCTTCCAATCATTTGGGATATCTTATATATTTATATATATTTCACAATGAATTGTAATTATTTCAAATAATTTTTAGTACCCGATTTAATGAGTTCCAACTCAAAATGCCTTGTTATTTTTTAAAGATCTAATAACAATATCTCATAATTTTATAATTACAAAGAAATAAACGTTGTCTCAATCAAAACATAAATTTATTGTGTCGACGTTTCAATCTCCATATGTGAGATCATTTTCAAGACATTGTTGTTTATAAATCTATTGTACATAGTTACCATCACCAAGACAATTATTTTTTTTATAAATATATGTGCCGGTATACAAATTTAAATGAATAAATTTAAAATTCCAATTTATAATTAAAAATATTTTAGTAAGGAATCATATGTTACACACCATTCATTTAAATCTTTTTGTTTATTTAATGCTTTATTTTGTTCTTTTTTATATAGGCCATTTCTGCTATTAATATTTTTTGGTAATTATTTTCTTTGTGTAAAATTTTTATGTCATTCCATTTCATTTTATAATTTTGATTAATTAAATGTCATATTGGGCGAAGAATTTTATTAAAGAATTTAATATTTGCAATAACTATTTGAAACAAAACAATGAAATTCGTGTTACTAAAGCTGATAAAGGACATTTTGCTGTGGTGATGGAGAAATCTATCTTAAAAAAAATGGAAACTCAGTTGAACGACAGTAGTACATATAAAAACTTAAATAAATATCCATTTATTAAGATTCAAAGTAGTGTAAATGAGTTGGTTAAATGTTGGAAAATTAATAATTACATAACTGAAGATCTTTACAACATTTTAAGAACTTCTAAAGACAATCACCATTTGCCAGGTGTTACGGCTTACCTAAGATACATAAAAAAGATCATCCATTGAGGATAATAGTTTCTTCACTTGACAGTCCTACTTACAATCTTGCAAAATATATAAGTAATATACTATCCGAGTCATTACCTAAACCTGAGTCTCACATTAAAGACAGTTGGAAATTTGTTGAATGGATTAATACCAAACAAATTGATATAAATAACATATTAATATCGTTAGATGTAAAATCCTCATTTACAAATATTCCTAATGAACTTGTTATGGAAGGCCTCAAAAATAGGTGGGAGTTTATTAACAAGAAAACAAACATTCCTTTAAATGCTCAATTCTTCTAATTTTACGTTCAATAAAAAAAATTATGCTCAGACCTATGGTAGTCCCATGGGATCACCATTGTCTCCGATTCTGGCAGATATGGTGATGGACGATTTGGAGACATTTTGTTTGAACAAACTACCTTTTACAGTGGATGTGTATAAAAGATTTGTTGATGATATTTTTGTAAGTGTTCCAAAAATGAAGTTGAAAGAATAGTTAATACATTTAATTCATATCATAATCGTTTACAATTTACTAGTGAAATAGAAAATTGTGGTCAGTTGAGTTTTCTTGACGTCACAGTGATACGTTAAGTAATGTAAAATTGTTAACAAATTGGTATAGAAAATCAACATTTTCTGGAAGAAATATAAATTTACACTCACGATACCCAGTTCAACAAAAAATAAGTGCAATTTATGGCTTAATTGACAGAGCGATATTACTTTCCAATAACATATTCCATAAACAAAACATTGAATTGGTTAAAAATATTTTGATAGAAAATTATTATCCACAAGAGTTTATTATTCAACAAATTAAGAGAAGATTGAAAATATTGGAAGACAGTAAAAATCTATAGAATTAGATAAAATAAATCTAGATGTTGAACAACAAAGCTTTCGCTTGAAATTACCTTATGTAAAAGATTTAAATGAAGGATTGGAAAAGAAATTGAAACCATTCAAATTTGTTTTTGCTCATAGTGTTCCTAATAAACTTGAAGGAAATTTAATAAAAACTGGCAAAGACAAAATCGATACTAGTAAATTGACAGATGATGTATACAAAATCCAATGTGGTGATTGTGAAAAGTCTTATGTAGCCCAAACAAAAAGATTTATAAGATAAAGAATCGACGAACATAAAAAGAATATCAGTACACCAGGTGCAGAACTTTCAGTAATCGTGAACATTAATCAAAATCATAAAATGAAATGGAATGACATAAAAATTTTACACAAAGAAAATAATTACCACAAAAGATTAATAGCAGAAATGGCCTATATAAAAAAGAACAAAATAAAGCATTAAATAAACAAAAATATTTAAATGAATGGTGTGTAACATATGATTCCTTGCTAAAATATTTTAAATTATAAATTGGAATTATAAATTTATTCATTTAAATTTCTATACATATATTTATAAAAAATAATTGTCTTGGTGATGGTAACTATGTACAATAAATTTATAAACAACCATGTCTTGAAAATGATCTCACATAAGTAGATTGAAACGTCAAACACAATCAATTTATGTTTTGACTGAGATAACGTTTATTTCTTTGTAATTATAATATGAATTATTCTCAGTGAAAAATAATTTAAAAAAGTCAATATCTCATAATTTTAGAGTCTGAAATAATGTTTTCTTCTAAATTATTTTTTCTAATTCTTCTATCAAGTTTACCAAAACGTCTGCCTATGTTTAGTTAAAGGTTCCTTGAAATAAGCTTCCCTTCTATCAAGTGACATATAATCTATAAAATATTTTTCACGGTTATTTTTCTGCATGTTAGTGATTATTTCCTATGCTTCACTATTTCTTGCACCTCCAAGATACATTTCCACAAAATAACATACTTCATATATGTTTCATTTTTTTCTTTCTGTAACCTTGTTCCTAATTTTGCTTGTGCTTCCTTGTATTTTATTTTACTTTCTAGTTTTTTTTAATTCAGCCGCTTTTTGTATAGTTATTTTTAAATTGTATTTCTTGTTTTATTTATTCATTTTATTGCTTCAAACTCTACTCTGTCCTAGAGTAGCATTGAGCATGTTGTCAGTCGCAAACTCCTAAGCTGAAGAGGCGAATTGAAGCCGAAACAGAGCCTGAACAGCAGAGAATTAACAAAATTATATTCTTACAAGTTTGTATTATCTGTCTGAATTCGAAAGGAAAAAGTTTTGTCGAACACCAAACCCACACAATGCTCGAACTTTGAACAAATTCTGCGTTTTGGACGGTGACCTGCTAGTCTCCAACGATTTTGCGAACTCTTGTCACTGATTTTCGTCCGACTTTTGTCTTTGCAAATTGCATTAATATGTTTCGCTTACTATCGTTCTTCTATTGCTGCCACATGGACGACTGAGATGGTAATGACGGAGAGTAACAATACAATAAACTGGACGCAGCAAGATGTGTCAATCAATTTCAAATCTGCTAAATAAATAAAATAATAATAAATAATAAATAAATAAATTGGTAAGAGGCACTCGAAAGAGCATTAAGTTATAAGTTTATGATTTGTCTTTTATGAGTTCGTTCAGTGATCCTATCCATATTCTGCATTGTTTGTAATGGTATCGCTCACACTTTTGGTCGCATATCTTGCATTCACACGAATCACTCGGATGGTGGAATTTTGTATTTTTGCACATTTTGTGATGATATCCGTGTGTTGCTAAACCTATGATTCTGTGCCCTTTGTGGTTGGTTACTTCCAGTCCACTCTCTGTTTACCATGGCATCTGAGGCGTAGAAATCTTCGTCGATCTCTTTTTCTCTCTGTTTCTTTTTTTCGATGACTTTCTTATATGGCTCCGTTGCTGGCAGTAGTATCCTTTGTCTCAGGTCCTCTAGGAAGAAGGTTTCTCTGGCTAGCATATAGGCCATTCTGTTTGGTGTGTATTTGCTTGCACCTAATGCCTTTTTGATGAATCTTGGTTTTACTTTTTCTAACCTCTCCAAATCGCTGGTCGATAGTTTCTCTCCCATATCAGTTCTATCCCGTAGGTGACGATCGGGTGATCACTGATGCGAATAATTTCAAGGCTGTGACTAATTTTAACGATGTGATGTCTTTGATACTGCACATAGCTCTTATAGCTGCTGCTGCTCTCTCCTGCACATGTGCGCTGAAAGACTTTGTTGTTGGCTGCAGTGTTATGCCTAAATATCTGAATTTGTTGACCATTCTTATCGGTTCTTCTCCTAGTTTTAGATTATCACTTGCCGCTGTTCTTCCTCCTTTCTTGAAAACCATTTGTACGGTCTTGTTGCGGTTAAAATAATAATAATAATAATAATAATAATAATAATAATAATAATAATAATAATAATAATAATAATAATAATAATAATAATAATTAATAATAATAATAGTAATAATAATAGTAAATTTATAGTCCTGAACCAAAAGACAATTCATGGTGCTCTGGATGTAGCTCAATGAAACGTATATTTATAAACAAAGTAAACAAAGTAAACAAGTGGAAACAAATTATATTACAGTAACGGAAATTAATTATATTAAACAATGCATGGAATTTATAGTCGCCCAACATATATTTATTTAGGCCTATTCATTTTTGATTTTGTGAATATTAAAAAAATATTTTTTTGAAGATTTTCTGAAAATAAGTATTTTAGAAGATCATTGTTATAGTTATTTTCATAAACATAAAAAATAGTCTATTGAAATAAATTAATCCGCACGGTTGCTGAGAGGTTTTCTAATTCTGAATACTAGGTTAATGATTCTAAGAAATAATATAACATCCTCAACTCATGTCCAACTCAGGGTCTGGTCGGGAAATGAGATTGAGATGACGCCCCTATATTTATAGAGGTCTGTAAACTACAAGAGTGCCGGCCGCACCATTACGGGGGCAAATGAACGAAATGGATGAGATGAGTATAGAGAAATGGTGGAATGAAATTGTGGCAGGGGTAAATAGGAGAAACTCTCGAGGAAAACCTGCCCAAAGCTCCATTTCGTCCACTACGAAATCCACGTGGAGTCACCCAGACTCGATTTAGGTACCCCAGCGGTAAGAGGCGTGCGTTTAACCGCTTGCGCCCCGCAGCCGCCCTCAATATCAGGTAATATACTAATAAAATAATAAAATAATAAAAAAGAACAAAAATTTTTATGTTTATAAAAATGTGTTGCGATAATCAAAATGGGACATCAGAAATATTTCTACTAATATTTACTTTAGAATAAATTGGTCATAATTTCTTATTCGATTTCAAGTTTACAGGAGTTTAAACCCAGCGAATTGGTTCAGCGGTAGTGTTTGAGGCTCGTATTGGGGAGATCCGTGGTTCAGTTCCTCGAGCCGATTCATCTGGAGTTTTTTTTTTCTGGATTTCCTCAGTCGCCAAGACACGTTCTGGTTGTATATTCACAAGGACCCATTTCATCATATTTACCATTTCTTCTTCTTCACTTCCTGGTTTAGGCATTAGTTGCCTAATTCACTAATAGATCTGACCATCTCTTCCGAGGACGTCCGACATCTCTTCTTCCTCTCGGAAAATAATGTAAATAATTTACCATTTCATATAAAAAAAAATAAAACGTCAGTCACACAGAAACCGCGTGAACTAAGCGAATTCATCACGAAGTTTATTTTATGGTACGATTTTACAAAAAAGTAAAGTGATCCCACAACAGGCCCGGAGGCCCTTGGAGCAGTAGGAGGTTAAGGCTCCCACTTTTTCTAGACAATCAGCACTTTATGTCAGCCGGGTTGTCAGCCCTGCGTGACGGCCGCCTTTACCCCCAGAACAAGCTTCTGGTACTCATTTCCGTTAGAGGCTGAGTCGACCCCAGGGCCATGGTGCCGCCAGAGGGTTTGGGTCAGTTTAAAAATCCTGACCCCACCGGGACTTGAACCCTCGACCCTCCGGCTTGTAGCTTAGTGCCTTAACCACTACGCTACGGCGTGCCCCCACAATTTTACAAGTTCATGGAATTTTTATTTAAATCGTATGTGTCCAGTTTCGTTGAGAGAAAACAAACATGGTACCCGGTAGAACTATTTTTAAATTTCCCATTTATAATGGTCGGATTTCGCTAGTTTTTGGAGAATACTTTCTCGTTTACTTCAATGGCATATGCCGAATTTCGTTGTGAAAAATAAGAAACTGCGGACACTAGAGTTACTTTTAAATTTTCGCTTCAGACTAAAATATTTTTCTTTTGTATACGAGACCTAACTTCTTTCATATTGTTACCATAGTTCCTAACAACTGTGGTTCCAAAAGTTGAGACGTATCGGGAGGAAGGGGTTAAATGTTTAGTTTTGATGCTGGTATGTACATAATGTACTGTGTTTACAAATTATTGGCAGTTCCATCTCTTATCTATGGATGTGAGACCTGAACATTAACAAAGGCAGATTGTAAACACATAGAGGCTGCTGAAATGAAGATGTTGAGAGCAATAGCAGGATACCAAAGGACCGATAAAAAGAAAAACGAAGATATAAGAACAGAACTTAATATATTTAATCTCTGTGAAAGAATAAAATATTATCAAAATGCTTATCTTCAGCGCATATTACGAATGAATGAACAGCGCATACCAAGAAGGATGTATAATTATAAACCAAAAGGGAGAAGAATATTGGGAAGACCATTGAAGAGATGGAAGGACCAATTCAACCTATAATGAAATCGGAACAGGCCATTGGGCTTAATTCTTGTTGTTGACGATGTGTGTAATGATAAAAACTGGTACGTAGTTCACCAACTCACCACTCCGTCTCAACGCTTGAAGGCGTTATACTATATTTTAAATTATTAGTTTTAAAATGATCAGTTTCCATTTTAATGTTTATCATTTAAGTCTATTGCATTTAATTTTTTTTTTCTGACGTTACTCTATTTTAATTATCGTCTACAGTAATTATCACTGTTTCTACGTAAGTTTATAAAAATAATTGAAGGATACGTGGAAATAATCAGGATGTTACTTTTTTGTGGAGTTTGATGTATCATTAAATTCTTGATGAAAAACATTATTTTTAGAAGTGTGAAACAGTAAAATATACTGCTTAATCATGGATTTATTTACCTCCAAAGATTGGCAAACAGGTAAATAATTTCCTAGCTTTGATGGAAAAAGTTACTTACCTGTCTTTCTTTCTTTCTTTTTTTTTACACTGCTATACTGTAAGTGTAGTATTTCCAAAACATTGTATACATTTTAGCTTAAGTTCACTCATATCCTATGCCATTCATTTACTACTTATTTCTCTGCATTTAAATAGCTTTTTCTAACTACTGTATATTATTTATAAGTTTAGACTGTAATGAGTGGGACATGTGTTGCGGATGAAAGAGGAAAGAGGTGCAAGAAGGATTTTAGAAAGGAAACTAGAAGGAAGAAGAAAGGTTGGAAGAGCAGAAACTAAGATGGTTGGATAAGATTAACGAAGACTTAAAACAGCTAAAGCTTAAAAGATGGAGATAAAAAGCTAGAAACAGTGAAGAATGGGCAGATGTTATAAAGGAAGCCAAGGTTCTTAGAGACTGTAGATCCAAGAGAAGAATAATAATAAGAATAATTTATATACTTTTACACATTTGTAGTTTTAAGATCACTTAGTATTTAAAAATTAGATTTGGCGAAGTAGAAATTATATAAATTAAATCTAAAAGAAAAATATAATACATATAATTCGTTGTTTTGAATCACGATTAGCTTTGATGAATTTTCACAAACAAGTTTGTTACGCCATTCATTTAATTTGAACAAGCGAGTAAATATAATATTTATATATTTGTAGATGTGATGAAAATACCGAATTATTTGTCTTGTCTTTTCTGTGGCTAAATTTATTTCTCTACCAATTTGCCAGGGCTATAAATTATCACTTTGTCTTTGATCTTAACGCTAGCAAATAAATGGAGATACATAAATATTGCATATAAATAGAAGAAGCTATTCATTTGAATACATAACATTATAATGTTATTTGCCTATCTTCTATAATAGGAATTTATAAAACTTTCATATATAATACTCGTTTACATTAAAACTTATTGCATATGAAATAAACTGCTGAAGAACGATGTAAATCGATGAATCTATTTTCAAAGCAATTATGCAAAAACAGTTTTTAAATTGAATTATTATATACAAGTTACAAATGTAATCTTCGCTTTTCACCTCATAGAAAGCAAAATAATCACACGAATATAAGATTTATTCTTTAATTTCTAGACATAAATTAATTATAATATTAATTCACTTATATATATAATCTATCGTGTTTTTTTTAACTCTTCAATAATTATTACATGGAAATTTCACTCAAATTTCTAATAAAGCTTTTTTATAGTTTGTTTATTCTTATGATGTTATTATCGTATTTTGTATACTCGTATAAAATGTATCATATATTATTTTCGTTATTATTATTATTATTATTATTATTATGGTTATTATTATTATTATGGTTATTATTATATAGCATATTTTTTATTATTCCGTATTATTATTATTATTATTATTATTATTATTATTATTATTATTATTAATTTCAGCTATATGTGTGCTATGGTTAGAAAGTTTCAAGTTAATTTTTTAGTCAGTGCTCTTTCATTCCTAAATATGCTTTAGATCTTTCCTACCTGTGAAAGACTATATTTACTCGCGTTTTATTAGCTTGACCTGTATCTATCTATGTAACGGAATCTTTCAACACGATTTTCACTCACTTAAAACATTGGATCGACTTGAAACTTTGTATACTTGTAAAGGACCAATGACAATACAATAATTTCACAAATAATATATAATATGTTGGGGACTTATCGACTTTTTAGTCCATCGTTGTAAGAAATTAATATATCCTCTGGTAGCTCAGTTGGTAGAGTGGTGTACTCTAGTGGTATATAATTTCAGTAATCCATAGGTCGCTGGTTCAAATCCGGCCTGGAGGATTTTTTAGAAGAGTATTACTTTTAGCTCATACTACAATAGTATCGAATTTAAAGATACTGTATTTCTATTTTTATCTTATTCTGTAAAATATTAATGACAATTTGTAAACTTACCACATTGTAATTTATCGAAAAATATGAGAAGGATACGATTAACTGTAACTATTTATCTATATTAAACTATTCAAAAACATTTAATAATGTTAGATGATAATAATAATTTTAAAAATATATAATTATATTCGTGCCTAGACACTAAAAATATCGTAAGCAAGTACATTTTCATGGAATTCCGGTTTATGACAATCAATTAAACTAAAAATTAAAATAATAAATAATAGTTTAAAAAACTAAAACAACACGCTTTATTAGAAAACCGAACTAAAAAATTAAAAATAATTTTAATTTCCAACACACTTGGAATAAAATCAAAGTGGTCAATAGAAAAGTCATCTCCAATACATCTAGAACAAAACTAGAGTTATCTACAAAAAAATAATGTTACCATCAAAAGCGTGGGGTTCGTTTTGTGGTTTTTACGTTTTCTTCTTAGAGACTTTACTTTTACCAATATCTGTTTATTATCAAATATATTAATTGATAAAGAGCACCCCACGCTTATGATGGTAAAATTATTTTTTTTGTAGATAACTCAAGTTTTATTCTAGATGTGTTGGAGATCATTTTTTTGTTGACCACTTTAATTTTATCCCAAGCGTGTTGGAAATTAAAATTATTTTTCATTTTTTTATTTCGGTTTTCTAATAAAGGGTGTTGTTTAGTTTTTTAATATTTTTATTTATATATATCTCAGGTTTCTCTTCGGACGTAACAACTTATGCCTTCTTATACATTGTTATTTAATTTCACTGCATCCTTACGAAATTCTTTTATTCATAGTACTCAAGTGTTTATCTTTCTTAAAATAATCTGATTATTGATCTTTCTACTTCCATCTTCTTTTAAGTAATCAATGTATTTATGGTAAAACATTGGTGGAATCTGTTGCAATGTATGGAAGTGAGGTATGGACAATCAATAAGTACTACAAGAATAGGCTAATAGCTCTAGAAATGGATTATTTACGCAGAAGTGCCAGAAAATTAAAATTAAAACATGTCACAAATAAGTAAATTTGAAACATAATGGAAGCAGAAGAAAGCATAACTGAAAGAATTGAGGAGAAGGAATTTAAGTGGTTAGGACATATTTTAAGAATGGAAGATGAGCGATGGTCGAAGCAACTATATCAATGGCAACCGACCAGAAAGAAGAAAAGCGGGAGACAAAGTTAACACGGAAAGGAAACACGAAGAAAATAATGCAAGCAAGAGGGCTAAGCATTGAAGATGCCCAAGATCGTAGGCTTTGGAGGTTTGGCACGGGAAGACAACTGCAGCTGTAATAACCCGAAGGTAGATAGATGTATTTATAACAACATTTATAATAATTCTAAATATTTATGATTTAGCTTAACCGTTGGACATACATTTTACAGTTGGTTATCAGTTGTATAGCATGTTATTACTAAAAGAATAAAAAGTGATGAAAACTTCTTGTTGGAAAATCAGAGTGAAAATGCCTGCAAACAGGTCAAAGAATGAGGTGGGAAAATAAAATTAATCATACATTTATGGAGGTGAATTAGGCCTATATCGGGAATAATTGGAAAATACTAGCTCAGGATTGTGATATTGAAGAAATTCTGGGTTCGATCGCGCCAGTGAGGTAGTTAGATATAATAATAAGAACCCCTTGGCATGACAGCATCAAACAGCTATGGCCGACTGAAATGGTGTCCCACTAACTACCAAATCACAAAACAGAGAATCACATGGTTAAAAAATAGTTTTAGTTTTCTTATCCTGACTTTACCACAATCCAATACAGATTGTATTTTAGATTTATGACTTCTTTCTTTTGTATTTTTTAAAACCTGGTTGAGTGGTAGACAAGGCCTTAAGGCCTTAACTCTGCCAGGTAAAATAAAGCTATTATTATTATTATTATTATTATTATTATTATATTATTATTATTATTATTATATTATTATTAAGTACTCACAACACTGGGTGAATCCCATTGGAGACCGTATACTCAATTTAAAATATCTATTGTATAACCTGGAATCAAACGTAGGACAACCTAATATCAGAAGAACTATCAAAAATAAATTAATTTTATACGATCTTAATGTGTTGGCCAGAGAGCTCAGGTGACAAGGTGTCTGACTACGGACTCTATCATCTGGTTGGATCCCTTATACCGCATCCAGACTTGCTATGGGCCCAATCAGTTTCGTATAAAATGGGCTTTAAATCGGCCACAGCGCAGGGTTTACCATCTTATGTTCTCCTCGTTCTGTTGGCTAAGAATAGTATATTCTTGCGTTCATGCTCACATATACCCTCTTTAAGAGGTATCCTTATTTTGTACGATGTAGATAATTCGAAAACCTAGTATAAGAGTTAAAATAATATGTAATAAAATACTAAGTAAACAATTTAACAAACATTTGAAACAATATTTTTGGAAGTTAACCTAAAATAAGATAAAAAACACGAAATGAATTTTAGTGAGGAAAGCAAGAAATTCAAAATTAACGGATATCAGGAAACCTCATCAAATCGAGTTTGACTTAGGGCCTTATATTGAAGATCTTTGAATGATAGAGATGCCGACCGATGCACCATCATAGGGTAAGATTAATGAACTGGAACGAAATGAGTGTGAAGAAATTATAAAATGAAATTTGTGGCAGGGGAAAATAGAAGAAATGCCAAGAAAAGCTAGCCTAGACTCAGTTTTGTCCACCACGAAACCCATATGGATTGGCCGAAACATGAACTAGAGATTCCAGCGGTGAGAGGCGGGCGTCTAACCGCTTGCGCTATGGAACCGCCGTAACTAGATCTATAGTATGTAAAAAAATATTTCCCGTATTTTTTATGCCAATAAAGATTAAATGCATGTACTTTTAAAATATATTCTAAGTGGAATATTCATCATAATTAAAATCAGGGACCTATGCTGTCGAGAGAGTTTGCTCGGATAGTACTATTTGTGACCGTTATTCGGGAAATTTGAAGTTAAAATTCCGGAGACCAATCTGAATTAGATTTTTCCTAGCTTTATGATTGATAGAATGATTAATGGCTGGAATTTCATTACAAGGACCTATTTTGTGTCATAATTAACATTAAATAATGTGAAATATAATAACGATTTGACTATTAATATAACTACAGAGGTATACGGTATCCCTTATAAATGTGGCCTGAAAAATCCTCTCTATTTATCCGTGACTCTTAAAATACACTGAAGATATTACATACAGCTACCAATGCCGATTCCGTCCTGGTAAATCTGCAGTGAACCAGATTTTCACTCTAAACTAAATTATTTAAAAAAACGCGTACATATCAGAGGAGAATATATCGGCTTCAACGGTGCGTATGATAGAATTAACCTTGATAAGTTTTGCTCGTCAAGAATGAATTTTTAATTTCATCTGTGTTAGTGACTGGTGAGGTGACAATGGTTCTGGTGAAATGCTCTGTTCGTCTTAAGTAATACTTGTGTGAAACTCTGAAACTAAGACACGATTAAGACGGGGTGAAGCACCTGCATGTTTATTTTTTAAATATTTATTTGAAGAAAGAGGTTCGAGATTCAGCATTCAGACAAGAGGAACCAGGTAAAAGTGTGCTTGATACATGGGATAAGTTAAAAAAAGCATAAAAGACATTCTTCATGTGTAGTGAAAACATCCAACTGATGTACCTGATGTAGGGCCTACTTACTTACTTACTCACTGGCACTATCGAACCCGCAGGTTCATGGCCGCGCGAACATAAGCTCTCCATACATCCCTATCCTGAGCTAATCCTTTCCAATCATTCCCTGTATAATCTACTTCCCTCAAATCATAGTTAATGTTATTCTTCCACCTCATTCTTAGTCTACCAACTGGGAGTTTTTCCCTCTGGCTTTCCTACAAGAAGCTTCCATGTAAGTCTTTCATTCCCCACACGTGCTACATGTCCTGCCCATCGCAGTCTACGAGACTTAACTGTTCTTATTATCTCTGGCTTCCTATAAAGACCATGTAGTTCATTGTTATGAAGTCTTCTCCATTCACCTGTTTGTTCATCTCTCTTTGGTCCAAAAAATTTCCTAAGTACTTTATTCTCAAATACCTGTAATCTTCTTTCCTCCCTTAAAGTAAGAGTCTATGTTTCGCATCCATATAATATAACTGGTAGAATAATAGTTTTATATATTTTCAGTTTAACGTTTTTTGAAAGAGTTGGTATACTTAATATTAATATTCACGGGCTGACAAATTTAGATATCTTGGTACAATTTTCAACAATGTTTCACCGTGGTTTTGATCAGTTCTGAATATAAATATCTTTATATTACGTTTGATTTCATCATCAACCATTTACTTTTTATTGTTTTTACTTTCATCATAAGTCAATATTTCAATCGAAATCTTTGCTCAATACAAGATCACTGACCCAATAAGGGACTTAGGTACTTTCCAAATATAATGAGGGCCGATTTGGATGTTTTAGGACGTAAAATTCTTCAGAAAATTTGTGGTACAATATTAGATGCTGAAAAATGACGCACCCCCCACGGGCTAGACCTTGTCGTGAAGGGAGGGGCTCAGTATCTATTGACCCAGACTACTAGATAGGGAAGTCTGGTTTTTAACTAGCTTGCTATATAGTAAGAGGAGAAAGAGAAGCGAACTAGCTCCAACGCGGGATATCTCAACGGCTTCAGAAGCGGATGAAGAAAATTGTTCTCAACGGTAAAGAAGGCGGAAGAGGAAACCTGCAAGCCAAGGGGTAGATGGGACTCCAAAGCTTTGGTTAGCAACCCGTCTAGGAGAAGGAAACTCCGAAATAAATCCCCGATCCACTAGGGAATGTGGTTGTGCGTCTGAGCTGGTAACCCGACACAGTGTTCAGCCTGACGGATTTAATGGACGACGACATAAGCAGAAAAATGATAAACGATTAGTGATTTGCGATAGAGTAAATAGTATTACTTGGAAATTACCAAATGCAGCATTCAACTACAATCCAAGTGATTCAAGGAATATAGTAAGGCCAATGAAAAGATGGCCAGAACAACTGTGAGACGGAACAGGCAATTTTTGCCTAGCCCATGAAGTGAAGTAAAAGAAGAAGATGATGACGCCATAGGACACATTCAGAATTTTATCAGTTTATAATGAGCCTGATGTTGGTGTGTGTAGGCCTATAAAGCTAAGGGGATTGAGATGGGTAGGCTATGTCATCCGAATTTCAGAAAATGATACAGCTGTGAAGATTTAATTATATTTTGGTGAAATACATTGTAGAGATAGACCAAAGCTACAGTGGGAAAATGGGATTGAAGAGGAATCAGCAAAAGCAGGATTTAAAGACTGGAAAATAATTGTCCTAAATATAGAGAAATGAAAAAAAAAAAAACTCTTGAGGGAAACCAAGGTCATTCTGGGCAGTAGTGTCAAAGAAGAATATAGCATATTATTTTCTAGTACCATTATTAAGAAGTCAATCAGACTCTAGGCATAAATCACATTCTAGATTATTATTATTATTATTATTATTATTATTATTATTATTATTATTATTATATTATTCTGTATTTTCATTATCAGCTCTATATTGTGTGTTGTGTGTTATTAATTTAACCATAAAAAATTAATAATGGTTAAAATATTTAAGGTGAAGAGGAAGAGAGTCCACCGCTGTGGTCTCGAGGTAGCGTGCTGCCTTGTCACGCAGCGGGCCCGGGTTCGATCCCCGGTCGGGGCAGTTTTTCTGGGTGAGGTTTTTATCGGGGTTTTTCCTCACCTGTAAGACAAATGTCAGGAAAACTTTAAGGCCCAAACGGTCCCCGAAATCATATGGCCATCATCCTTATCATTATCATCCTTACCATTATCATTATCATCATCATCCTTCACCGGTGTGGAAAGCAACGGGAAGCTACCACACCTACACAATTCCCTAGTAAAGCTGCAAGCATAGCATGAAAATGCTATGACTGCAGTGAAGGACCTGCCTTCGGGCAGAATTACTATGGATGGATGGAGGAAGAGAAGACCCTATGGTCTTAATTCATCTGGTAAAATATGTAAAATTATTATAATTATTATCATTATAATAATTGTGTCCACCGCTGTGGTCTCGAGGTAGTTTGCTGCCTTGTTACGCAATGGGCGCGGGTTCGATCCCCGGTTGGGGCAGTTTTTCTGGATGAGGTTTTTATCGGGGTTTTTCCTCACCTGTAAGACAAATGACAGGAAAGCCATTAAGGCCCAAACGGTCCCCGAAATCATATGGCCATCATCATCATCATCATCATCCTCATTATCATCATGACCATCATCATCCTTCACCGGTGTGGAAAGTAACGGAAAGCTACCACACCTACAATTCCCTAGTAAAGCTGCAAGCGTAGCATGAAAATGCATTGATTGCAGTGAAGGACCTGCCTTCGGGCATAATTACTATGGATGGATAATAATAATAATAATAATAATAATAAGTATTATCATTAATATTATTATAACTATGACTAATTATAACTATTACTATTATACTATTATTATTAATATAATAATAATATAATAGTAATAGTATAATAATAATAATAATAATAATATTATTATTAATATTATGATTATTATGAATATGATTATTATTAGTAATATTATTATTATTATTATTGAAGTGGGAGAATAACATTAACTATGATTTGATGTAAGTAGATTATACAGGGAATGATTGAAAAGCATTAGCTTGGTAGGTATGTATGGAGAGCTTATGTCCGCGCGGCCATGAGCCTACGGGTTCGATAGTGCCAGTGAGTGAGTAAGTAAGTAAGTAAGTATTATTATTATTATTATTATTATTATTATTATTATTATTATTATTATTATTATTATTATTATTATTAACTAACTCACTGCCAGTGTCGAAGCTAGAGGTCATGGCCGCGCGGAAAAAGTGTTCATACGTACCAATACTGACATAGTTCACTTCTTGACTGGACATCATCCCCTGCATAATTCACCTGTCTCAAATCATGGTTTTTGTTATTTTTCCATCTCCTCTTGGCCTATCTACTGGATTATTTCCCTCTGGTTTTCCTACAAGGAATTCCTATGCCCCTATTCCACTCCCTTATTTGTGCCACTTGTCCTGTCCATCGCTATTATACTTCTATCTATCTATCTTCGGGTTTTTACAGCTGCTGCCGTCTTCCCGTGCCAAACCTCCAAAGCCTACGGTCTTGGGCATCTTCGATGCTTAGCCCTCTAGCTTGCATTACTGTCTTCATGTTTTCCTTCCATGTTAACCTTGGTCTTCCTCTTTTCTTCTTTCTGTTAGGATGCCATTCATATAGTTGCTTCGGCCATCGCTCATCTTCCATTCTTAAAAACATGTCCTAACCACTTTAATTCCTTTTCCTCAATTCTTTCAATTATGCTTTCTTCTGCTTCCATTTTGTTTCTAATTTCCTTATTTGTGACACGTTCTAATTTAGACTTTCTGGCACTTCTTCGTAAATAATCCATTTCTAGAGCTATTAGTCTATTCTTGTAGTACTTATTGATTGTCCATACCTCACTTCCGTACATTGCAACAGATTCCACCAATGTTTTACCAATATATTTTTTTGTGTCTTTCCAATATGCTTATCCCACCATATGGAATTTAATGATGATATTATTTTGCTACTCAATTCAATTCTATGTTTTATGTTCTCTTTGCCTATACCTTCGATGTTATCCATAATCATTCCCAAATATTTAGTTTGTTTCACTTGCTTTATTTGGATTCCATCTTCCAATACTAAGTTTTCTCTTTCATTGCTATTTACTGCCAGATATTCTGTTTTTTGTAAATTTACTGTGAGACCCCATGATTCATATGTGCTTTTCAACCTTTTTATCATGAATTCCATATCAAAATTGTCTTGCGCTAAAACCAGTTGATCATCGGCAAATTGTAATGTCAGCAAAAATCTATTGCCTATTGGGATCCCCATACCTTTGCAGCTTTGTTTCCATTTCGTTAATATAAATTCTACATAAATATTAAATAAAATTGGTGATAGACTGCACCCTTGTTTCAATCCCTTTGAGGTGTTTATAGGATTAGACATTATATTTCCCATTTTAACATAAGCGGAGTTATCTTTATAGGTTTGTTTAATAAATTCTATTAGGTTTCTGTCAATATTGTATTTCTCCAATACTTCCCATAATTTGTTCCTCGGAATTGAGTCATAAGCTTTCTCTAAATCTATCATTGTCAAATGGGTTTCTTCTCCAACTGCAGTCCGTTTTTCAATTAACTGTTGTATTGCAAATATATTGTCAACACATGACCTTCCTGGTCTGAATCCATGTTGATCTTCTCCTAATTTGTCTTTAACATCTTTTTGTAACTTTGTTTTTAATAACTTCGTAAATATTCTATATAATGTGTTATTTATACTTAGTCCTCTGTAGTTTTTTGCGTCTCTTCTATCGCCCTTCTTGTATATTGGTACTATGTAGCTTATTTTCCATTCATCAGGAATCTTCTGTATTGCAATGCACTTATTATACAAGTCCCTCAATCTACCTATTAAATTTTTTGGGCCATATTTAATTAACTCATTTGGTATGTTTCCCGGCCCTGGTGCCTTTTTATTCTTTAGGGTTTGAATTTCTAATTCTATATCTATTGTATCAAATTCCAGGGCGTTCATTTCTATGGATGGATTTTCTGCTGTTTCCATAAACTCATTTCTAGTTTCTGACAGTAAAGCTTTGTAATGTTTTTCTGCGTCTGATTTTGCTAACAAATTTATCTTGCTGGGTCCTTGGTTGGTTTTCATTGTTTTTAGAAATCTCCATACTTCTGATGATTGTGATCCTCCTATATAACTTTCTATTTCTTGGCATTTGTTTTTCCATAATTTGTTTTTTTCTTCTATCACTTTCCTTTTAACTTTGGCGTTTGTTCTCTTGTATTCTATCCAATTTTCTGTTGTTTTATTTGCCAACCATTCTAAGTAGCATTTTTTCTTCTTTTTGGTTAATTCTTCAATATCATCATTCCACCAATCTTGGGTATTTTGTTTTTTATTTATTGTGCCTAATGCTTCTTTTGCTGCCGAATGTATTATTTCCTTTAATTGATTATATTCTTCTTCTATGTCTTCCTTGTAATCCAAATTCTCAATTTTAATCCTCAGTCTTTCTTTATATAAGTTTTTGATACTATCCTGATTAAATAAATACAGTTTAAATTTTTCTTCCTGCTTTCGGTTGCATTGTTGATTCCCTTGCTTCATCATGCACTTTTTTCCCTGTAGGGAATTTGGGGATGATCTGTGCTGTGAGTAGATAGTGGTCAGAACCACAATTTGCTCCTCTTTTAACCCTTGAGTCCTTAATAAATAAGGAAGTATTTTGCTTTACAATTATGTAGTCTATTATTGATTTCTGATTGAGACTAGGTCGCTCCCAAGTAAATTTATGAATATCCTTATGGTCGAAAAATGTGTTTACTATCTTTAATTTATGTTGTTTGCACATCTCTATGATTCTATTTCCATTATCGTTGACTTCTTGTTCCCCATATTTTCCTACTGCTTCATCATTGTTTCTTCTACCCACTTTCCCATTTAAATCTCCCATTAGTATTAATTCTTCATTACTTCGTATTTTCTCAATTTGTTCCACTAATACTGAATAGTACTTTTCTTTCTGACTCTGTGCAGCATCATCTGTTGGTGCGTAGACTGCTAAGAACACCATTGTTCTTCCCATAAGCTTCATTTTAATTTTTAGGCATCTTTCATTAATATGTTCATATTCTGTTATGTTTTTACTGTATTTCTTTTTTACAAACATTGATACTCCTGCTTTAGCTCTTTTTGATTTATTTACACCTGACCAAAAATGTATGTAGTTTCCTAAATATGAATTTCCCGATCCTTTCTTTTTTGTTTCCGTCACTGCTGCAATATCTATATTGTTCTGGAATAATTCTCCTGCTACTTCATTAATTTTGTTTCTAATTCCTCGTACATTCCACGTGCCTATATTCAATGTCCGTTTTCGTTGCTTTTGTCTTTCATACTTTTTTCTATTATACTTAACTGTTCTTATTACATCTGGTTTCTCATGAAGATCATGTAGCTCAGTGTTACGCAGTCTTATCCATTCACCTGTCTGCTCGTCTCTCTTTGGTTCAAAAATTTTCCTCAGAATATTATTCTCAAATGCTCGTAATATTTTCTCCTCCCTTAAAGTAGGAGTATTTGTTTCGCATAAATATAACTATGAGAATAACCTCTTATATTTCCTTAATTTAACCTTTTTGTTGAGAAGTTGGGTTGACAAATGTCCCAGTAACGAATAATAACACGCGTTTTCAGTATTTAGCATATGTTTAATTCCTTTGTGGACGTCATTTCTATTTGCAACTATTGTTGGTAGGTAGTTTAATTAAAAATTCCTTTATTTGTCATAAACTATCAAATAATATTATATAAAATATTTCTAAGTGTGGCCATAGGCCTATATTTAGTTTCACTAATATTACTTATGATTGTTTGATATTTATTTAAATGTTAGTGATTTTTTTACCAGGAACATGAATAAACACCATTACACAGGCTGCTGGAATACTTCTGAAGATCCTAGGTCCAAAAATATTTCAGAATCTCAAAATAAAATTGAAGCAAAATAAACTTTAAATCCGTATAAAAAACACTAAGCGATTTTCTCAGAAAGTCGAATTTATGGCCCGATTTTTCTATTTACATAATGTATACTTATTTTAAAAATTAAATCGCATGTATACAGTTTCATTGCGAAAAAGCAAACATGGGGTCATTATAACGATTTTTATATTTTGGTTTCCAATTAAATCCCTGCTTCCAATAAACGGACGTTGGTGATTTTACAGAATACCTTTATAATTTTATTTCAATGGCATATACCGTTTTTCGTTCGGAAAAATATATAAAAATTGCAGTTGCTAGATAGACAATTAAACGTTTGCTTCAGGTTAACCATACCCCTTTCCCAATGGTTCGATTTTGCTGCTTAACTATCTCGACCTTAAGTTACTTTAATTTATTGCTTTATGCCGAGTTTAGTTTTAAAAAATGCTGGAACAGAACGTTAGCTATATATAATCATATTCGGTGTCTATTTGGTATTCGATGAATATTTGTGAAACATTTTGAACATTTGTTTTCATGAATACTATCTTAATAACTAAATTCCTTCGGAAATGTAAAGTATTTCATATCCCCTATATACTGTGTGAAAATCAGACCAATATTTCCTGTAATTAAAAAGATAAACCATTAATACATTTCTGCACAATTTTATTCTGGCTATTTAACTCATACCCCAAATGGGAGTCAACGACCAATCACATTTCAATGATTTTTTATTTACAACCAATCACAGTCGTTTTTCACCTCGATTTTATCAGTTTTATTTTATCACTTTAAAATCAAGCACCTCCTTTTTAACATTCTGATGGGATATTTAAATGGTAGAACTGGCACCAGGATTGGAAGTGAAGTGGTCGGTCCTTTTGGAGAGGAGAAAATTAATGATAACGGCGAAAGACTTACAGAAATACATGAGCAATACTTGTTAAAAATTGCAAACGAATTTTATCAACACAAAGACATTCATAAATACACAAGATATCAATATACTTTACAGCAGAGATCAATAATAGATTATATAATTGTTGGACAAAATACGGATTTGAAAATACAAGATGTTAAAGCGTATAGAGACCCAACTTGTGGCAGTGATCATTATTTGGTAAATGCAAACATATTTTTTCCATATTTTAATAAGAGTGACGATAAGAAAGAGAAATTGGAGACATCAGAAATTACGCAGACACCTCTATATAATAATCAGTTGTAGATGACGATATTATTTTATCCTTTACCGCAAGAAGCTGGACGGAGAGTTAATTGAAAATACATTTGATACTCCTGAAAAACAATATCAGTATATTGTCAATAAAAATATATATATGACTGCTAGGGAGGCTTTGGGAGAAAAGTAAATGGAGAATAAGAAAACTTATTTTTGGAACAAGGAGATTAAGAATTATGTAGATGATAAAAAAGTAAATATCTTAAATGGTTAAGTACAAAAAGTTGACGGACAAAATGGAGTATAAAAAGCACAAGCAAAGGTAAGAAAGAAGGTGACAGAAAAAATAATAAATATTGGGAAAGAACCTGTCAAAGAATTCAGATTTATATTGGAGGAAAAAGGTGTTCAGAGGCATGGAGAACTTTGAAAAATTTAAGAAAACTAGGACACAATAAAATCAATATTCAGGGAATAACTTTAAATGAATGGAAATTATATTTTAGCAAGCTATTGACTGAAGATCATTTGGAATTTTTAAGTGGAATTGCAGAGGAAACTGATGATCAAAACAGAACGAGTATACATTTAGATATTGAGACAGTAGATATAGCATTTGAAGTTTAAAAATGGAACGGCTTGTGGGGAAGAAGGAGTACAGCCAGAATTAATTAAATATGATACAAGGAAATTATTTGAATTGTTAAGGAGCCTTTTTGAGAGATGCCTAAACGGAAGATGTATCAGTAAAATGGAAAATTGGGTTGATATCAGTCATTCATAAGAAAGGAAGAAAGGAGAGTGCAATAATT
>JASPKZ010009758.1:0-41290 GCA_030220185.1 Diploptera punctata
AGTTCACTGGCTGATTATTAGCATATAAGCTAAAGGTTGGGTCAACCCCGTGATTAAGTTTTTTTTTCTCTCAAATTTATTTGTTCTTCACTGAGAAATGGTTAAAATTTATAATAAAAAAACACAGACTGAATATTTTTTAAATCTTTAATAGAACAATAGGCCATATTCTCAAATTATTTTTAATACTCTCTGATATACAGTACACTTATGATATTAGCTATAATGTGGCGGCTCCATGGCGCATGCGATTAGACGCTCTCCTCTCACCACTGAGGTCCCGAGAGACGAGTCTTGATCACTCCATGTGCGTTTCATGGTGGACACAAAACGGAGTTTGGGCATGTTTTGTTGGGGTTTTCTCCCGTTTCCCCTGCCATAATTTCATTCCACCATTTCTCCATACTCATCTCATTCATTTCATTCATCTGTCCCCATAATGATGCATCAGGGTGATCGGCCAGCACTTTTTTTTCATTCACAGACCTCTATATATAGGGACTTCATCTCATCTATCCCTCGACCCGATCCAGAGTTGGTCACGAGTTGAGGATATTTATTTGTAGCTATAATGCAAATCACATTTCTACACGGTGTATTTTCCAAACTGAAATGTGTATTCTATTCTTTTCTCAGAATTTACAACAGATTGACAAAGGAGCTTCTTTTAGATTTAGCAAATGATTAAAATGCTGATCTGTTGAAATAGGAAACTGGAAATGTGTTAGTAATCTGACCTACTTTTGTCAAATTAGATGACAATTGTAATGAAATATGCAAATATTTACTTTCATATATATGTTTATTTTACGTACCATAATTAGAGGTCAGTTTAAACTACATACTGTTACCAGTAATATAAGCAAACTTACAAAATAAAACCACACTCAAGCTTATATGTATTACTAACTAGATCTTCTTGTGGCTAAATTAGCAGCATACCAATTAGCAAACAAAAAATAAACTTGAGTGTAGTTTTCCTTTGTATATTTTTTTGTTCATGTCAATTTGAGCTCTAATTATGCAAAAAAACCATTGTAGTTTGAGTGGAATATTTGTTTAGTTCTGTAGTAGAATAATTATTTAATCCATTAGTTAAAACATCCTGAAGGTTTTTTTCTAATAGTTGCATATTTTGCTTCATATAATTTTATTTGTAATGATTTTTTATAATTTATTTACTGAGGTCATAGTTTTAACCTTTCACATACCAAGATAAAAAAATACATATAATACCAGGTAGGACATAAATTTCACTCTAAAGATAAAATAAATATTATAGATGTATAGAAGATGTCTCATCGAGGCAGTATGCTGACCTCCCATCACTCGCTGACTTCTATGGGTTAACGAGCATAACTAAATTAACCTGCTCATTAAGTTCCCATAAGGGAGCACCCGGCATAAGGAAGGAAAGGACTTAAGAAAGAAGAAGGAAGAAGAAGGTAGACACAAGAGAAAACACACAACAAAATATGTAACATTGTTATAGCTAATAAAATTTATTATTTATAATAATAAATATTTTTGTCACATAGGATAACAACCTTGATATTTTTTAGTTTATACTTGGCATAAAAAATTTTTATTTAATAAAATTTTCAAGTACAATGGCAATAAAGAGATGTAAACAATATGAGAAAAATATTTTATGCGAAGTATATGTAGACCTATGGAACATTTATTATATTTAAAAGTAGTAAAAAAACTGTTAAATTCTCAACTTGATTTGAATGAATCCCCTTTGTTAAATTAAAAAATTTAAATAAATATTGTTGTATTGTTGCTTAGATCAGTTGGAACACAATTCATAATTTGTTAACATGTCTGAAGAAGGTACAGTGTACCGAAACAGCTGTCACTGAATTTATATAATAAATATGAAAATCAAATAAAACTACGTTTATTTTTATTTATAATTAATTTATTGTATGAAATGCTAAATTGTGATGGAGCCTACATTTATGTACCACTAATTTGTTAATTTATTATCATGACATAAATACATTTACAGTGCATAACAAGTATTGAAAATAGAGTGTTTAGTATGGTTGCCTTAAGGTAGTCATATGCCTCATCATCTAATTAGCAAGTAAATCATATGAATATAATAACAAGATTCTCTCTGTCCATATCTACTAGAAAGAGACAGAGACTTAAATTTTTAAAGTATGTTAATGAAAATTTACAGCATACTTAATTAATTTACAAAAATAAAAGAATATTTGTTCAACATGTCATATCTTGGCAATAAAAAATAAAAAAATGCAATATTTGTTCATTTGACTAGAATTAAAACAAATTAATAATTATATAAATATTTTCATAGTGTTAATTCATTAAAAAGTAAAATTAATAATTAATCAATTGATTTGGTGTTTACTCGATGAAAATCCTGTTTATTTATTAAATAAAACTTTGATAATTTTATTAGTAAGTAAATTAATAATTCATATTTGAAGAGAAAAATTATACTCTCAGACTGGGACTCGAACCCAGGACCTTTGGCTTCTAGACCAATACTCTACCAACTGAGCTATCTGGGCAAATTCCAATAGAAATGCAAATTCTTCTCTTATTAATAAGAGAAAAATCTCACCCAGATAGTTCAGTCAGTAGAGCATTGGTCTAGAAAGCCAAAGGTCTGAGTTCCAATCCCAGTTTGAGTTACAATTTTTTTTAATAATAGAGAATAATTTGCATTTAGATTGGAACTCGCCCAGATAGCTCAGTCGGTAGAGCATTGGTCTAGAAAGCCAATGGTCTGGGTTCATGTCCCAGTCTGAGCATATAATTTTTCTTTTCAAATATAATTTATCCATCATTGAGATGTATGAAATGAATAATAAAAACATCAAAATTAATAATTACTTAAAAATACAAGTAAGAAAATTTACTGAAAATAAAACAATGGTGTTTTCTTCACTTGTGATAAGCATAGAGATTTGTATTTCAGAATTTGTGTCAGAGAGCAAAAGCAATGAAGTTAACAATCACAGCATTAATATGTAACATTAATGATTCAAATATCTTGTTTGTAAAAGTAACTTAACTTCTATATAGACCTATATATATTTAAAGAGAGCAACTAACCATATGATATTATTTGGTAAGTTTAAGAAAATCAATAATTGCTTACATAAATTTAATACAGTACTCATAAATAACAGATACTTTGTTAAATGAGTTAAGGCATTAAACATTAAAAAAAAAACTTTTAACAGCTTCTACTGTATACACCACTACTCATTTATTCATCAAGAGAAAGATATGTACAATCATAAATTAAGACAGAAATAGAAATATCAGTACTGTTTTTAACCAAAATTACAATAGGAAGTAACACTGTGAGGTCATTTTCAGTTTATAAATGATTGAATAAAATGTTTTTCCATCTCACCTCATAAAGTTCTGAGTTTTCATGATTACTGGTTTCAAAAACATGAGGTGAGATGTAAAAACATTTTATCCAACTCATTTATAAATTATTAGTACTATGCCTAATGTTCAAGAAATTTAAATATCAAAGTGTGTACAACTCAATGTGATCTAACTTTAAATGCCTATAACAAAACATATAAAATTCATTAATTAAATAAAAATAAAACGTAGTTTTATTTGATTTCATATTTATTATATAATTCAGTGACAGCTGTTTCGGTACACTGTACCTTCTTCAGACTGTCTGAAGGAGGTACAGTGTACCGAAATAGCTGTCACGAATATATAATAAATATGAAAATCAAATAAAACTACGTTTTATTTTTATTTAATAATAAATATGGATTTTCCATCAAGTAAACACCAACTCAATTGATTATATAAAAATCAGTTTTATTTGATAACAGATTACAAAATGTATGAATCTACAAAATTAGGTAATCCAATTTGATTTTAGTTATCTTCAAATGATGATATGTTAAGTTTAATCATGGAGTAATATAGCACAATTATCTCCATCTTAAATAGATTGTCTAATAAGAATTAAATTAATATTTTTATTACCTCATCTCATATCCTTTATTCTTCTAGACTGCAGTTTTGGAGCTATATCTTCATCTTCAGTAGCCTCTTGTTGACCAGCGTTATGTCGTTTCTTGGCGGTTTTCTTCTTCCTTCTATCGGTGGACCAACGAACCTCTGGATCAAATCAAAATTTGCAGGAGTTTCAAAATTAATGTGTTTCTTTCTTGTTTTTTTATGTGGATTTTATCCCAAATCATGAGTTCTTTCAGTTTATCTGTGTGTTTGATTAAGCTAGCGTTTGTGTCAATTAAATGTTTTTCAGACCAAGCATGGGCCGCTACTGTTGACTTGTCCACTACACCCTTTTTGACATTTCTAAGATGTTCTTCACTCTTGTTTTTAAATTTCTTTTTGTATTTCCTATATAGATTTTGTCACAATCCTTGCATTTGATCTGATATATTCCTGATTTGTTTTCTTCTTCAGGAATATATCAGATCAAATGGAAGGATTGTGACAAAATCTAGGAAAAAACAAAAAGAAATATAAAAACAAGAGTGAAAAGAATATCTTAGAAATGTCAAAAAGGGTTGTGAAGTGGACAAGACAGCAGTAGCGGCCCATGCTTGGTCTGAAAAACATTTAATTGACACAAAAGCTAGCCTAATCAAACACACAGATAAAATGAAAGAACTCACGATTTGGGATAAAATCCATACCCAAAAAAACAAGAAAGAAACACATTAATTTCAAAACTCCTGCAAATTTTGGTTTGATCCAGAGGTTCATTGGTCCACCGATAGAAGGAAGAAGAAAACCGCTAAGAAACGACATAACACCGGTCAACGAGAGGCTACTGATGATGGAGATGTAGCTCTGAAACTGCAGTCTAGAAGATTTAGGGATATGAGGTGATGTATTAAAAATATTAATTTAATTCTTAAATTAAACCTCATAGTGTTTTTTTCTCAGTGAAAGTTAAATAAAATATGGTCTAATATTCTTTTACTTACATAAAATAGCACCAAAGTCATGAACAACAAACAAATCCTTATAATTGAACTGTTTCTGCCAGTTTGTAAATTAGAACACGGTGAATGTGAGCAGATATGTAACCTTCGTTAGATAATCTCAATTACCTCTTGAAAATCTTAACTGGTTATCTCATTCAAACTTCACAAAGCATATTTCAGCATTTAACTTAATAAAAAACTAATCTAGGCCCTATATTAGAAGATTATGATAAATGCTTTCTTTCAAGGTCAAGTACACTATATGTTGCATATAGACACAATATTGTTTTAGAAATATTTCTACTATTAATATTAAATGATATATTGTTCTGTCTTTAACATACTTGGTCCAAAGCCATTTTGTCATATACAGTAAAAGCTCCTTATTTGCAGGGGATATGTTATGCAAATATGCTGCAAATACAGAAACTGTGAATAGGGAATGGTAATATGTATGGATATATAGGGGATACTGTCCCACACCGTAGCCGAGGGGTTAAGGCAAGATGCCTTGGCGCAGAGCTACGGGGCTTGCACTGGTTCGAGTCCCATGGGGGAAGAAATTTTCTCATGGAATTTCGGTCAGTATGGGACAGGTGCACAGCCAGTATCATGAGGCATTTGGGTAGCTACAGTATGTAGTGACTGCAGGTTGAGAAGTCCAGCTATAACGGCTGGGAGACCCAACATGCTGACCACATGTCATCCCTACATGGCTTATGATCATCTACCTCTGTGATTAACACACGTGGACGTGAGGCCAGCAGCCAGCTGGTAGGCCAAGGGCCTTCTAGGCCTGTTGCGCTTGGAGTTATAAAGGGGATACATTCCAAGGTTCCAAAATAAAATAAATTAATGAGAGATTTTGAATAATTTCTATTAATTATTACTGTCAGGATTAGGCAAGGGCTTAAATAACTTAGTAATTTTTTCCTGTTTTGCCGCTTTTAAAAT
This sequence comes from Diploptera punctata, assembly GCA_030220185.1. Lineage (NCBI taxonomy): Eukaryota > Metazoa > Arthropoda > Insecta > Blattodea > Blaberidae > Diploptera > Diploptera punctata. Next base: position 5,934 of record JASPKZ010009758.1, read on the forward strand.
CTGTTTCAATTCAGATTGATATTCAGCTGTCAATTCAGGGATAGAATTCCTTATTTTGTCTTCAGATTTCTTGATGAATTGAGTGCCTCAGTGCCAAAGGTGCCTAATCCACAATTTAAAAAAATGAAGCTTTTCCCTGTAATTGCGCTAGAATCATTTCTGTCAGAGCCACATCTGCCTATAACATTATGGATGAGTTAAAATAAACACAAAAATGTTATAGGTAGATGTGGCTCTGACAGAGATGATTATTTCTAGTACAATTACAAGGAAAGCATCATTTTTAAATTGTAGGTTAGGCACCTATGGCACTGAGACACTCAATTGTACAGTTGATTCATTAACATTGAAACGGCGAGATATAGATGCAAAAGTCTCACCAACGTGTAAACGGCCAAGCATTTCTGTTTTTTACCACAACACTACTTTTTTACACTTTGGAACTAATTCTCGACATTATGAATTGGCAACAAAGCAGAAGAGACACGTGTTATTCAATAAAAATTACTGCAACGAATGACAAGTTGAAACAATAAAACAGCGATTGTGGCGAGGGTGGCATTTATCAATGGACATAGAGGAATGTGAAATTGGGTGGCGGTGGTTTTTAACAACAAACTTTAGGCTTAGTTACAATAAGGTTTGTTTTACTTTGATATTAATTTCTCCATTTGGTTTGAATCGCTCTTTGTAAAAGCCACCTTGGCACATACCTGCCGATATGTTAATAAAGGATACTAATCCTTCTAATATACCAACTGGATATGCGAATAAAGACATTTTTAGTCGCGAATACAGAAACTGTGTCACAATTTTTTAACCCACAAATAAGGAGCTTTTACTGTATAACATTTCTAAAATTTACTCCAGTATTTGGAATTTTATTCTCAAAGTACAATTTAACGATATTAAAATAAACACGGTACAGCATACAATAAAATAGATCAATTCATTCATAATAAAATAAACACTTAAAAAAAATTAGTCTAATTCTTGATAAACTTAAAAAAAATAAATCTTAAATAACAAATAGATATAAATTTCACAATCTAGGATAATTAATTATATCTCTAATGCCACAAATTAGAATTTTCATTATTAAACTGTGAAAAATGAAAGAAAAATTGCAAGACAGGAGTGATTCAGAGGAATATGTGAAATTCTTTAATAAAAAGACTGAGCAACTTTTCATTATCTAAGATTCTTTACTAAAATTTTATTGTGAAAAGAGGAATTATCTGGAAGCTTGTAAGAAACAGGACAAATAGGACATATCAGCTGAGGCAAAAAGTTCTACATTTAGGAATTATCACCAACAAATAGGTTTACCTTACAAATGATCAAAATTGATAGGAAGGAACATATGAGGTGATTTCTTAAGAGATTGAATTGGAAATATACACCTGAATTCATATTTTGTTTTCACACATAAAATATGTTTGGAGAACATCTTCACTATTCTCAATTAGAATCGAACTGTCATGTTGACTTAATTTTAAAATACAAAAGGAAGTAACATTAAGAGGTTTGTTTAATAATGAAATCATTTGTCTGTTCATTCTTACCTCTTATAGTAGTTTTGGTCGATCATATGCTTCAGGGCTTTTTAGCCCCATTGTCAGCGATTACAGACTGAATTTTCTCATGTTGTCTGCCCTAATTCTTGATTCCTGCTCTCTCTGCCTCTGGTCCTCATTAGTAAATTCATTGGACCAGAGTCAGAGAGAGCAGGAATCAAGAATCAGGGCAGACAATGTGAGAAAATTTAGTCTGTAATCGCTGACGATGGGGCTAAGAAACCCAGAAACATGTGTTTGACAAAAACAACTATAAGAGATAAGAATGAACAGACAAAATGTTTTAATTATTGTCATGTTGACTGTTGAAAGTCTTGTAAATTCTTCCCTTGGGTAGTGGAGAGACAAGCCTCAAAATTAAATCATTTTTTCCTGGTAACATCAAAATTCATTATTTTGTCTATATTTTTCTAGATGTATTTTTTTTATCCCATACTACGATTTCTGTTGGTTTTTCCAATTTTTTTAGCAATTTTAATTTATTTTTAATTCCATATTTTTCAGTCCACACATGGGCACCTCCTGCCATTTATTTCTGTTTTTTCATATTTTACATTTCAGATGTGTTCCATAATTCTGATGTCCAGATTTCTTGTAAATTTTTCCTGAGTAGATATTTTCCCTTTACCTCATTTCTTCTGATAAATTTCTAGTTTTTATCTTAATGTATTTTGTCTGATAAATTCAAGATTTTTTTATCATCTATTTTTTTAAAAAAAGAGATGATTTTTAATAAATTGTGATAAATTCTTAATTATTTACCTTCAACTTTTTTTTTAAATGAGTTTTCCAATTGTTTCAGCAATTTTGGGTTCTCTTAAATTCTATGATATTTAGTTCACACATGAGCTCTACTGCCGATTTTTCTATTTCTCCAAATTTTACATTTCTAAGGTGTTCCTTCATTCTGATGTTCAGATTTCTTGTAGTTTTCCCTATATAGACATTTTTACATTACTCATATTTCTTCTGATAAATTCTCAATTTTTATCATCTATTTTTCTGACTTTTAATCTTCATCTACTTTTTAAAATGTTTGTTTTTTAAAATTCTGATAAATTTCTAATTTCTTACCTTCAGCAATTTTTTTAAGTTGTCTTACTAAAGGAATTCTAACCATCAGAATGAAATAATTCTTTAGTTATAAAATATTAAGAAATAAAAAAAATGTTATTAATTGTTCATGTGTGAATATAAAATCATAGAATTAAGAGAAATTAAAATTGCTGAAGCAACTGAAAAAACCAACAGAATATGGGGAAAAACTCTATTGCCAGAAGAATAGAAACAAAATAATGAATTCTGAAATTCTCAAGGAACAAGATTTAATCACAAGGTTTGTCTACCAGAGAGAAAGAATATACAAGACTTCCAATAGTCAACATGGCAATTGCATTTGTACTAAAAATGGGAAAGATATTTATTGAAACATGTCCCAGGTGAGAAAACTAAATTTGAGGTGAAGTGAAGTGTACATTTCTGATTCAATCACTCAACATATTATCAAATTATCTGTGACTAATTTTTAGAAAATTAATACATATTTCATATAATGATTTGTCTAATTAAATGGTTATAGCCATCCATGGGCTACAAATGTTTTTATAAAATATTTTGCTTTATTTTCATATGCTTTCCCAACTTTGTTTTTCAATATGTTATCTTGGGTCATGTTTGACATATCTTTTATGTCTGATGGATCTGCACAAATGGGATTCAGCATAAATAAAATGTGAGCAAATTCCTCTGGACCACAGATATTTACTTCATTCAGAAAATGTTTATATGTGAAAGGTTCAATATCACAACCCATTTTAGCTAGAATTCTTATAAATTCCTTGTGATAAAGATTTAAGAAATAATCATAGTATTTATCAAGAAGCCCATCTTCTGAACTGGAGAATAACAAAAATATCAAGTCCTTCACAGGTGATGCATAAGCTGTCACTTGGAAATCCACAAATTTAATTCCAGTTGGACAACTTTTCTCCTTATCCATGTGACTGTTAGATTCATCATATTTAAACAACATATTATTTACCCAGAAATCACTGTGTGCTATTGTAGCAAAAGGTTCTCTTACAGGAAAATCTCTTCTCTCTTTCTTCATTTGCATATCAATACGCATTAAGTTTTCTATCTTATCAAGATGAGGCACAGCTTCTGGTATGTCCTTTAAGTAGCCTCGTTGAGCAGTAGCCCATTTCTCATTGGATTCTTCATCGTCAGGACCAAGCAAGTCAAATCTCTCGCATGTTTTCAAAATGCTCTCATTGAAAAGTTTGGGTTTCAAACATTTTAAAGCAATTCCAAGAGCATGAAACTGGGCTAATTTACTTACTGCCAATTCCATGTGTTCTAAATTCAATCCCTTCCTTCGGTCTCTAACCTCATAACCAGATAACTTTAAATTTTCCATTAGAAGAACAGCAGACTCATCTGCTTCCATATTTATATCATCTTGCTTATTGGATCGTGAACCATAATATTTAGGAAAAACATCTAACATTTCATTTTCAGAGATACCTTTCTCTTCCTGTAGTTTATGAAATTCGGGTGCAACCAAAGTATAAGCTCTCACTTCTTTATTGAATGTGATTTCTATGTTGAAAACTTTACGTAAGAAGGGTGATTCTGGCACTAGTTTTGCTACAATTGGTAGTTTATGGAGATAGTTATTTTCCTGATTGTAATAATATACTTCAACAGCAAGTATGGTGCTTCCATAATTATCTCCAGGCTTGGTTAGAGGTGCAATTATAACATTTTTCACTATGAGATCAGAACCTAGCTCCTGACTTAATAACTTCTGCAAGTCTTCTTTCTTCAATTCAACATTAATTTTATCCTCAGAAGACATTCTGTAGATCTTCACTTATCTGTAAGAAATTATTAACTTTGAGACATACTTTGTTTTAAAAATGTTATTCCTGTCTTTAGTTATTATAATGATTTTATTGGGTTCCAGCCAGGTGAAAATTTTATTGATAAGCTTTTTCGTGATATATACACTACTCTGACAACATCATTAACCTGCAATGCAATTCTTCTCTCTTGGAAATGGCATTTTATAGTCATAGAAATTTCAGTTACTGTATCATATTAAAATTTTTACCTTAACTGGAAGCTCAACAACTTGCAACTGACTAATTCTTTTTCTCAATATATTTTTTGAAAAAAGATTGGAATGAAAAGCTTGTAAGCATTAGCATAATTGTATTTATAAAAAATATTGAATAAATATATGATATTTGGGTTAATAATATGGTACACATTAACAATATGCTGTTATTTTTAAACCTTTAATAGAACAACAGGCCATATTCTTAGAGTATCTTCTCCAAAATTTTCTTATATAATTAGCTTTGATATAAATCATATTATTTTTTTTTTTCCAAGCGCATCAGGCCTAGTAGGCCCTTGGTCTACCAGAAATCATATTTATGCATAGTGTATTTTTCAAACTAAAATATAATTCTGTTAAGTTATATAGGTAGGAAATAACACTATGAGGTTAATTTTAATTAATTTTGAGTTGTTTTTTGACTCACCTCATATTTCCTGGGTCTGCATGGGAGTCAAGAAATATGAGGTGAGTCAAAAAACAACTCAAAATTAAATAAATTCTGTCTTTTTCTGAGAATATTAAAACAGATAAATACTGCACCAAAAAAACATATTGACAAAAGGAGATTCTTTGAGAATTAGCAAACAATTAGAGTGCTGATCAGGTCAAACAGAAAACATTAACTATGTTATATAATCTAAAATATTTTTACTTTGTCAAATTAGATGGCATCATTTATTTACTTGATTGAATTAGAAGACTCCCAAAGATAAGTTCTTTTACCCTAGATTATTCGATTGTGATTCTAGTACTGAACTGAAATATACAGTTTTTTCTTTGATACATATTTTGCTTTTTGTATATCATGATTAGGTTACAGTTTAAACAAAATAAAAATAAACTGTACAAAATAAAAGAATGATCAACCTTTATGTGTGACTGATCAGGTTATATTGGAGCTAAGCTAACAGCTTACTGCTCAGCAGCAAATATAAACTTAGGTATAATTTTTCTTTTGTATATTTGTTATTCATATCAATTTAAGACAAATTGAATCATCAGAAATGAGATTTCTCCTAAATGTATTAAATAATAAATTACCAATCACAAAAGAAACATATATATATATATATATATATATATATATATATATGTGTTATAATTAAATGTTTAACAATGAGCAATGCAAGCTTAATATGGTAAGTAAAGTAATCCCACTACAGGCCTCAGGAGGCCCTTTGGGTAGCAGGAGGTTAAGGCTCCCACTTTTTCTAGACAATCGACACTTGATGTCAGCCGGGTTGTCAGTCCTGCGTGACGGCCGCCTTTACCCCCAGAACAAGCGTCTGGTACTCATTTCCGTTAGAGGCTGAGTCGACCCCAGGGCCATAGTGCCGCTAGAAGGTTTGGGTCAGTTTAAAAATCCTGACCCCACCGGGACTTGAACCCTCGACCTTGTAGCTTGTAGTGTAGTGCCTTAACCACTACGCTATGGCGTGCCATGGTAGATAAGAAAAATAAATGCCTGGACGGGATTCGAACATGGATCTCTGGGTCTGTACCTCAGCGTGATATCCATTACACTACCAGGCAAATCCAATTCAAACACTTATTTTTCTTATATATATGTATTATATTCTCCATTGTTACTAGATGTCGTGAGAACTCGGTCTTCACTGCCATCTAGTAGCTGACTATAACAAGTAAGCAAATTAAAGAGAATATTTTTCTTATCTACCATATTAAGCTTGCATTGCTCATTGTTAAATATTTAATTATAACATCTATAAAGCGTCACTGCTATAAAGTATAAAAAAAAATTCTCTTTAATTTGCTTACTTGTTATAGTCAGCTACTAGATGGCAGTGAAGACCGAGTTCTCGCGACATCTAGTAACAATGGAGAATATAATACATATATAAGAAAAATAAGTGTTTGAATTGGATTCGCCTGGTAGTGTAATGGATATCACGCTGAGGTACAGACTCAGAGATCCGGGTTCGAATCCCGTCCAGGCATTTATTTTTCTTATCTACCATATATATATATATATTAGAGATGAATTAAATAAAGAATCTATTATATCTATAGTTAAAAGTAGAGAATACATTGGAGAGATCACTTCCAATAAATTCCAGCCTCGAGGATAGCAAAATCTTTTACTTATCACAATCAGAAAGGAATATATGCTGATCTTTGAAATATGAGGCAAGATATTACTGACTCAATTAAATTTCTTTAGAAGAACAAAAGGCTGCACAAGATTGGATCGGATAAGGAATGAAGATATAAGAACAGAGTTAAATATATATCCATTGAATGATAAAATCACAGAATATAGAGATAAATGGTTTAGACATGTAGAAAGAATGAATGTAACAAGATTATCAAAAGCAGCATTTAACTACAAGCCATGAGGTTCAAGGAATGTAGGAAGGCCAATGAAAAGGTGGACAGAACAACTGTGAGGCACAACAGGCAATTTGCCTAGCCTGTGAAGTGAAGAAGAAGATACAATTTATTAAAATGAGATTTACTGAAAATTTTAAAGTATGTATAATAAAAATGTACATTAATTGGACTTCAGGAATATATATCACATTGGCATAAAAAAACATTCCTCTTGAAATTTGTTATTTTCTTGACTTGTGATGTGACTTATATTCCAGAGGTTGTATCAGAATACCATCACAATGTTATGGATGGTTGTTTCTGATCTCTAGTAATGAATTTCACTTGGATCTTAAAAGAAGCCATGCCTCCACTACCGATTGCATGTAATGGCTCTGTACCTCAGTATGCAATGAAATATACACATGTCCACTTACTCCCATTCCTCTTTACAGGCTTTCCATAGGCTGTCTGTGGTTTGAGGTTGCATATTTCCTAATGTCCTTTTTAAAAGTCCAAAGACACAAAAGTCCATTGGAGAAACATCAGGTGATTTGACAGGAAAGTGGCTAAAGGAAATAGCATGTATTCCTATCTCCTGCTCCATTCTGTCCAAGAATCTGTGAATGACTTGAAGTCATATCTTGCTATATTGTCACCTTATTTGCATCTGCACCTTACGGAGCTGGGATCTCAGTGTTATAAATTGGGATCAAAACTTTAGTTTTTGCCTGTTTGATGACACAACGAATTGTTAATTTCTCATAAGTAATGCCACGAGTGATTTCCAATTTATCTAGAGAATTTGGAAATCAAGAGTGGCATTTGTTAGGACTATTTAACAAATAAAATTAATCTGTTAACTCACAAATCATTATTTAAATATAGTTATTTTAAAATATTTATATATTTAATGTAAACGGCGATGTTTGAAAACAAACGAGAAACGATTGGTACACTTCATTTGCTTCTTTTGTTTGTCACTGCAACCAGATCATATTATTTATTGCCATAGGAACGCAATATTGTAAGAATGCACTCTAGTGGAGAAAAAATGAAACATCAAACTGTATATTAATTCATTTCTGATGTCCTATGACAATTATATTTTTCTGGAATGTTATTACCTGGGAAAAAATCATTTAAGAAAGTGCAAACAGTGGTTTCTTTTTTTGGTGGTGTAATCAATTGCTACAAATGTTTTTATATTAACTCCCGCATGCACTATGTGTTGACATTCATGCACTATATATACAATCTGGTAGCCGTATTTCTTAGTGAGTCAGTCACTGCAAAATAATGCTATGACCTATTCAGAATGTTAAAAAGGAGGTGCTTTCTTTATTATGATGAACTTTAGTTGGTAAATTCTAGGCAAAACACGACTGTGATTGGTTGTAAATAAAAAATCATTGAAATGTGATTGGTTATTGACTCCCATTTGGGGCATGAGTTAAATAGTCATTATAAGAGTATCCTGTGATGAACATAAAACCCTTGGAAAATCTTTCCTTGGATTTGGAATATCATTTTTGGAATTTTTTCATCCCTTGGACAATAATAAATCAGTGGTTTGATGCAGTCACTTAGGTATACATATGCTTCATTCAAAATGATTACAAATTTCTGTTTTTATCCTGCCAGATAATTTTCATACAGTTTTATGCTGTTTGTTTGACATTCTGCAATGTCAATAACTTGCAAACTTTGTTCTTATGACTTTTGCAAAATTCAAATCCCAGTTGATGGAGTCATAGTTTTTATTGACATTCCTAATTTATTTGCCCTGACCTTCTTCACTATCTCTGGAATCTGGCTTCTTGCGGGTTGTGGGCTTGCCTGTTCCTTGCTCTTTGGAATTATTTCCATGCAGGATTTTTCCTTTTTATTTAATTTTGAATTCATTTCCTTCTTCGATATCATAAAATTTCTCTTCTTGCACATTTTTATTATATCATAACAACTATAATTTGCATGGGAGATGGCTGTAATATCCCCTTTCGCCAGTAAGGTCCAATTTGCTTTGACATCTTAACAACAATATATGTTTGAATGCTACACAGACAAAGTGACTACTGAAGAGTTGTGCTTCTAAGCCTTGACCTGCACACTCGCATGATGGCACTACTGTTATGCTAGTAATTCATTACCAGAAATTGGAAACAACCCTTTGTGATATATTAATGATTCATTTGTAAAAGTAACTTATCTTCTATGTAGACCTATATGTATCTTAAAAAGAAACAACTAAACATATGATATTATCTTAGTAAAGTTCAAGGAAATCAATAAGTCTTTCACATAAGTAATAATGGAATAAATTATATTTGAAGAGAAAAATTATATTCTCAGACTGGGGTTTGAACCAAGGACTTTTCACACACTAGGCAAATGCTCTATCAACTGAGCTACTCCAATCTAAATGCAAATCTTTGTCTTATATACGCTGTTATTTCCCGCGCACCAAATGCTATGGAGAATTTGCTTCTATCTTGCAAATGGTGGCTCCTTTATTAAGAAGATATTTAATTGGGAATTTTACGTTTTTAATGTAAAATGAAGCCTTTGCTTCTATCTTGCAAATGATGGCTTCTTTATTAAGAAATTTAATTGGGCATTTTACATTAAAAATCTTGCAAATGGTGGCTTCTTTATTAAGAAGACATTAAACATGTAAAATTTCCAATTAAATGTTTTCTTAATAAAGGAGCCACCATTTGCAAGATAGAAGCAAAGGCTTCATAGAATTTGGTGCGCGGGAATTAACAGCGCATATAAGAGAAATATTTGCATTTAGATTGGAGTTGCTTAGATAGCTCACTTAAGGGTCGAATGTTTGAACGCATTAGACAGTAAAAGGCGTTCTCTGCTGATAAAGTTTTATTCAAACACATTTTTTTACTCAGAAATCTATTCACGCGGTAATAATTGTAAGCTACCTGACAAGGTACCTTAAGATCGTAGCTCAAGATATAAACTTATGTGAAAATCCCGAAGGGAACCGATGTAGTTTGAAACTTATCCAAGATGTCGGACCTTGAAGACTTCGATCATGTTTTCGGTATACGCGGAGAAGAGGAATTTGATAAGAGTCTACCAAAGAATTCAACTGGAAGAACAGGAGAATCGGCGTAATATTGCGCGTCGCAGACGTGTTTGTATACGGTATTATTTGCGGGATGCAAGCATAAATGCATTCCTCTATAGCAGACGAAAATAACGGAAGTGGTTTTATCGCTGAGAATTCTGGGTAATTCGTTGCCAATATTACGAAAACGTCAACATTCATGTATGACCGGTTAAGGCGGTCGTTAATTCGATCTCAGCTCACCAGTGATTGGAAGTAATTTGAGTAGAGACTAATGTATTTGCATACGACCCAAATTAGTAGGGCATTTGCCTAGTGTGTGCAAAATGTCCTGGGTTCAAACTGCAGTCTGAGCGTATATTTTTTTCTTCAAATATAATTTATCCATCTTTGAGATGTATGAAATGAATAACAAAAACATTGATTAATGGAATAATTTATTTTGTTTAATGAGTTAACACAGTGAAAAAAAAAATTATGCAAGAGAAATCTCATATGCAAATATAAATTAAGACAGAAATAAAGTAGCCCTACCCTACCTAATTGTTAAAGAAATTTACATATCAAAATGTATGTAACTCAATGTGATCTACCACAGAATATTACCACAATTTAGAGGTTATTTGATAACAGATTACAAAATTTATGAATCTGCAAAATTAGATAATAAAATTTAATATGAATTATCTTAAATGATGCTATGTTGTAAACTTTAATCATAAAATCATAGTATATATCTCTATTCTAAATATTGTAATGGCTTTTACTTACATAAAATAGCAGGTGTACTCAAAGTTCATCAACAACAAGAAAAAGTATTTAATTAATCTCTCCCTGCAAGTTTGCAGATTATAACAAAGTGAACATTTGATATGATGTGAGCAGATGTGTAGTTACTGTAGACATATGTAATCTTCATCTTGATAATCTCAAAGAAAACTTGTGTCATTCAAATTTCAGAAAATATACTTCATCATTCAACATACTACAGTATTCTAACTTAATACAAAGGACTCTTGAAATCTTTATTGGTTGTCATTCAAATTTCAGAAAATATACTTTATCATTTAACATGCTATAGTTTAACCAGTTATCATATATAGAGCAGAAAAACTAGGGCTGATACAACAAAAACTAAACAAATAATAAGCACATGTGAAATCAAGATCTTAAGAACTATTCAGAAGAAAACATTATTTGATGGGATACACAATATATAAATTAGAGACAAATGTCAAATTCAAGACATAACCAAATTTATTATAGACAGACAAAAATATTTGAAAGATCATATAGAAAGAATGGGACAACAGACGTACAAAAAGAGCTAATGGATGGGAGAAGAGCAAGAGGAAGACCAGCCAAGAGATAGATAGACGGTGGCTGCACATCCAATATGCCTTCCTCTGAGGAGTGATTTGGGAAATAAACAGGATGAAAATCCTACAAATAAAGAATAAGAAGAAGAAGATTTAACATACTACAGTAATCTAACCTAATAAAAAAACTGACCTACTAAGACCACCTAAGAAAATAGATCGCTCAAGATATTCATTCAGGTTTTTATTGCATCCACTATGTTTTGACAGCTTGCAAACATGGGGAAAGTGAGTCTTAGGTTGGCAAATCTTTTGACAAACATTATTGGAGATTGTGAAAGTAGTAGGTAGATTATTTTACTGTGACTGCTATTTTACTACTGTGTGTATCACATTGCTACTGGTTAATATCTTCTTCTTCTTCCTTCCTTTCAAGTATTAGGCCAAGGCCTGTTATGATCCTATAGAAAATTTTTCCTCCAGCATTTCATAGGTCAGCCCAGAGATCTTCGTCCTCTTGGTATATAATTATAAACTGCTTTGGGGATCTGATTAACTCATTCTTTCAAGATCGTGTTTCTAATTTAGCTGGTATGTTTAATATATTCCAAAATTGGTGTAGTCTTCAATTCTTTTAAGATATCGGTGTTTCTTTTTCCGATCCCACATGGAACCCGCTGTTCTGCGCATGAATCTCATTTCACAAGCTGTTATTCTGCTTTCATGTTGTCTTTTTAGTGTCCATGTTTCACTACCATGGGTCAACACTGTTCTAGCCAAAGTGTTATATAAATGTAATCTGGTGTTTTTTTGTACAAGGGATGGTTTGATAACTTGATTAATAATTCCCAAACTTTTATTATAAAACTAGTAATTTTTTCAGGGATATCCTTTTCATCCCAGATAGAGAGATAATATCCAAGATATTTAGATTTATTAGATCAGATGCTATAAGATGGCAGCTCCATCACTGGTCTTGCCTTCCTTTGGCCAGCAACCAATCAAAGGGACTATTATTATGTTTTCAAGTCTTATACAAGAATTTCCCGGAAGGATCAAACTTATGACGACCAAAGCATGAGCTACAGTGTTATTAATATATTACTATATAGTATGTGTATGTTTATACACATGTTTAAAATGCCAAGTTGGTAGACCAAGAATGGGGTGGGAGAATAACGTTAACTAAGATTTGAGGAAAGTAGATATACACGGAATGATTGGAAAGCATTAGCTCAGTATAGGGATGTATGGAGAGCTTATGTCCGTGCAGCCATGAAACTACGGGTTCGATAGTGCCAGTAGGTAAGTAAGTATATTTATACCATACATCCCATGTGGGGACATGGTTGCTCCATAATGGGAGTTTCTTAACCAAGCTAATTTAGTTATGCTTATTTACTTATGGGTGAATACGAGCGACATGTAGTTAGCACACTGCCTCAATGAAAAATCTAGTAGGCAAATTTTGCACAGAGGCTTTTTTATTCAGGCTTGCAGTTCTTTTGCAAGCCTAAAAACTTTCCAACTTCGAACCCACGGCTTAAAGTCCCTCTTGGAGGACTCGTCCCTTGGAATTTTCCATCCTAAAAATCCATTGATCCCAGTGGGTTTGAACCTTGACCCTTGGAACCAAAGGCAAGGAATACAATCACCAGACCACCGTGGGCAACATTACTAATGTATGTATTTCCTCAATATTTAAGTTCTGGGTTTAAATTGATTGAAGTGAATATTGATGCAATATCCTAAGAGCATGCAGGTGTATACTCTTGGGATACATTGCACAATATCTGTCTATGTATTACTGCTTCTTGATTATTAAGGAAAAATGTCTAATTATTGACAAAATCTGACAGACAGTTATTCACTTGACAGTTGAATACAACCAAAGATAGAATTGTGAAAACAACAATGTGAAAGCTTCTTCAAAATTTGTGAGAGTTTATGATAAAATCCATGAGTTCATGGTTAATTCTTACATCTCAACATAAAAAAAACAATATTTATCAATTTGGTGAGATTTTTGGGGCATCTTAATCCAAGACATTTTATCTTGTTGAGAAAACAAGTAATTCTTCGAGTACAGGATTTTATTCAATGAAATCCTTTATAAGACAAAGATTTCAATAAAACTGAGAGAGAGAGAGAGAAAGACAGAGACAGAGAGAGAGAGAGAGAGAGAGAGTGAGAGTGAGTGAGAGAGAGAGTGTGTGTGAGAGAGAGTGTGTGTGGGAGAGAGAGAGTGTGAGAGTGTTGGAGTGTGAGAGGGAGAGAGTGGGAGTGGAGGGGGAGAGGAAAGAGAGAGGGGAGAGAGAGAGAGAAGAGAGAGAGGAGAGAGAAGAGAGAGAGGAGAAGGAGAAGAGAGAGAGAGAGACAGACAGACAGAGAGAGAGGGAGACAGACAGACAGAGAGTGAGAGAGAGAAAGAGAGAGAGGGAAAGAGAGAGTGAAAAGAGAGAGAGAGAGAGTGAAAAAAAGAGAGAGAGGAAAGAGAGAGACAGGGAGAGAGAGAGACAGATAGAGAGAGAGACAGACAGTCAAACATTGTAGCACAACAGTAAAATATGGAAATAATATTATTTGTTTGAAATATGTAGGAAATAACACTATGAGGTTTCTTTCAATTACACTGAGCAACAAAAAAGAAACTTTTTTTTTGTCTCAGAAAGAAAAATATGTGATTCTGATAGCATTTTTTCTTCTGAATTCAAATATGATATAGGTTTTTCTCCATCATGCAAGGTTTCCGAGAGACAGGCATTTATAATTTCAAACACTTTCTACATTTGCAACTACATAATATTCGAACATTCGGACTCACCTAGAAAGTAAGAAATGACGATTTTCTGCTATATTTTAGCCTCTTGATGGTCCAACAATAATCGGCCAGCATATTAGGATTCCATTTGCCTTGATATCTCTTTTCCATAGCTGAAATCTCCTGATGAAAGTGTTCCCCGTTTTATTTTACAATGGACAAATGGACGAAAAAGGTTAATTAAAACATAATTATTTAAATCCATTAATTGAAATTGAAATAAAAAAACTGTGGGTGATGGAGAAATTCCAAATACATATTTGAAAACACAATAAAAACTGCATTAAGTACAACTATTGCTACTCATGAGACAAAAGTCATGTTTGACCAGTGTTATTAATGAGTTGGTCATTTTGACTCACCCCATATTTCTTGATTTTTATGCAGACCAGATTTCGTTGCTTTTGCATGACCAACTGGAATGCATCGACAATGTCGCACAAAAGCGAAGAAACCTTGTATAACTAAAAATCAGAAATATGAGGTGGGTCAAAATAACAACTCATTAATAATTAATATTATTTGTATTAATTATGTAAATAAGTGTTTACAGCATTAAGAAAAAATGTCTTTTTTTTTAAAGTGTGTATTCTTATTCGCAGTTAATGGATACACTTAGGATGGTATTTGCTTAAGAGTAGGCCTATGTATATATACAATATTTTATTAAAATCAACTGATAAGAAATATATATTAATTGAATAATTCATCTATTGATATTTCAGCTAAATTCACAATAAATACCTTAAAATGATTACACTAATAAAATGCCAATTTTAGTCTGAGAAATCCAATGACAGGGCTTAGGATTTTTAGCTGTGCACCTTTTCTTTGTGGAACAAATTAGAATTCTCTGAAAGAAACAAATGAGCGAAATGTTCTGAAATTTAAAAAGGAGGCAATTTTCTATCCTCTTTTTTGTCACGTTTAACCTTTTTTTTTTTGCCACATTCTGTTCATAATCACTTTCCCCCTTTTTCTGATCTTTCTGTGATATTTTTTAAAATATTCTTCTACAGTAAATTTTGTCACTTATTTTACTTTGCGATGTCCTGTATATGTTAAACCAAAATTTATCAATATTAAATAAAATAATAATATTAAAATGAGTCATTATTCATCTCACCTCAAAAACTACGTGTTTTTCAAAGCACAAGACCGTGGTGTCTGGAATAGTTGTCCATCTTTACGACTGTAGGATTTATGTCTTGAACACAGTTTATGAAGTGAGATGAATTTTAATTTTATTAATTTATTCTATCTATCTTCGGGTTTTTACAACTGCTGCCGTCTTCCCGTGCCAAACCTCCAAAGCCTACGATCTTGGGCATCTTCAATGCTTAGCCCTCTTGCTTGTTTTACTTTGACTTGATTGGTCTTTTAGCATTTTGTGATTTTTTCTAATGTGTGGGGAGCTGGCCCACAGCATAAACCCCCAATCTGGAGGACCAGGAAAATTTCTGTCTGGGTTTTCCTCCCATAGATTTATTAATTTAATATTATTAATCATAATGTTAATTCATGAATTAAATTTACTTCTCTTCAGCTTGCCATGAACATGGGAGTAGTGAACCTATCTGCTTTCAGTGAACATAGGATTGAAAAAATTTAAATACAGCAACTTGTAACAAAGAAAAATTTAACTTTTTTTCTTTTAATTTGACTGGAATCAGTAGCAGCGTATTTACACATTCTAAGTTTGACAAGTCAGCACTTACTTTTATTTGCATTGAAATTTAGAGACATTGTAACAGAAATAAAAATTAACTGGTTTTTCTCAGTTTGCTTCAGTTTGTGAATCTAAATTACTTGCTGCATAACAAGTTTAATTCAATGTTTGCCATGCCAAAGGTTGCTCAGTCTCAAAGTTCAAATAGAATTTAATTGAAAGGACAGAACCATTATATGATACACTGTTTGTGATTCAGGAATCAAATTGATAAACAAAAGTGGGATTGTATCCTACAACACATTTCTACTGGGATGTATTTATATTTATACTTGATAAAAATAAATATTTTTTTCCTAACCTTAGTTTAACTTCTCCCTTTGTAGCTACTTTCATATGCCCCATATCATATTAGCTCTACTGGCATGTGACCTGTTGGGAGAGAATTTTAAACTCTTGATCTCACACATATTATTTTTTGACCACACAAGGACATGGAGGGCCTGCCTTGATAAGTAATCAGCTCAATGCCACTGTCACCTCTGAGACAACACAAACATTAAGACAATATACACTATTCACTCATACATTCACACTATAGAGGCAAATATGATATGGATGATTGCATGGCCAGATGGTGTTTGTGGAACTATTAGGGCCATAACATTTCCTGACATGTCTTACAGGCGAGGAAAATGCTAGAAAATGTGTCCCTACTGGGTATCAAACTTCATCTGATGCAAGATCACAGCGGTTGACTGAAAACTTCTTTGTTTTAAAAATACTAGCATTTTTTTTTGTACAGTTTTAATTTTTAATAAAAGTTATGGGTTATAAAAAGAAAGAGCAACTTTTGTCCTCTTTTTTTGGCTTATTTTTAGCCTATTTTCCTCTTCCTTTTTTATCATGAAAATTGCACCTAAAAATTCTAAGCCTATATAATGATATGAAAAGTGTATACTCTTTGGACAGTGTTACCTACAAGAATATGATAGATGCTTCCTTTCAACACTATTTGCATATGGCCACAGTATTACTTTACAAATATTTCTACAATTATTCTTTTTATATGATAACTTGTTCTACTTTTCTTGAACTTGAACCAAAGACATTTCATTATCCATAAAGTTTCTAAATTTACTTCAATATACTGAACTTTATTCTAAAATTCCACTTAAATAAATTAAAATATATGTAGTATAAGATTCATTGAATTATGATAGGACAATTGTAGGACAGGAATGATTCAAAGTGATATGTGAAATTTTTCCAAAGAAAATAAGATAATAAAGTTTTTATATGACAAGAGAAAGAATTTGCAGGTTATTAAAAACCAGTACAATTTGGACAGATATGGTTGAAGCAAAAAGGATAAGTTTAGAATTCATCATCATCAGGTATATCTTATAAAATTATGTGTGACTGCAATTTTTAAGCAATTTTATTCATCTGTTATGTAATAGAATTGTCTAATTAAATGGTTAAAGCCATCCATGAGCTACAAACTTTTTTATAAAAGTACCTAGCTTTGTTTACATATGCTTTCCCAACTTTGTGTTCCAATATACTATCTTGAGTCATGTTTGACATATCTTTTATGTCTGATGGATCAGCACAAATAGGATTCAGCATAAATAAAATGTGAGCAAATTCCTCTGGACCACAGATATTTACTTCATTCAGAAAATGTTTATATGTGAAAGGTTCACAATATCACAACCCATTTTAGCTAGAATTCCTATAAATTCCTTGTGATAGAGATTTATAAAATAATCATAGCGTTTCTCGAGAAGGCGATCTTCTGAACTGGAGAACAACAAAAATAGCAAGTCCTTCACAGGTGATGCATATACTGTCACTTGGAAATCCACAAATTTAATTCCTGATGGACCGCTTTTCTCCTTATCCATGTGACTGTTAGATTCATCATATTTAAACAACATATTATTTACCCAGAAATCATTGTGAACTATTGTAGCCAAAGGTTCTCTTATAGGAAAATCTCTTCTCTCTTTCTTTCATTTGCATATCAATACGCATTAAGTTTTCTATCTTATCAAGATGAGGCCACAGCTTCTGGTAATGTCCTTTAAGTAGAACCGTGGAAAAGCAAGGAGCCCACTATCTCATTGGATTCTTAATCGTCAGGTTCCAAGCAGGTTCAAATCTCTCACAAGTTTTCAAAATGATATCATTAAGATGATTAGGGTTTCAGAAGTTTTAAAGCAATTCAAAGAGCATGAAAATGGGATAATGATCTTACTGCCAATTCCATGTGTTCTAAATTTAATCAATTTCTGCGATCTCTAACTTCATAACCAGATAATTTTAAATTTTCCATTAGAAGAACAGCAGACTCATCTGCATCACATATTTATATCATCTTGCTTTATGGATATGGAACCATAATATTTGAGAGAAAACATATAACATTTTATGTTCAGGAATGGCTTGTTCCTTCTGTAGTTTCATGAAATTCAGGTGCAACCAACGAATAACGCTCTCACTTCTTTATTGAATGTGATTTCTACTGTTGAAAAAGTTACGTAAGGAAGGTGATTATGGTACTAGTTTTGATCAAATTGGTAATTTGTGGAGATAGTTATCTTTCTGATGGAAAATAATATACTTCAACAGCAAGTAGGGTGCTCCCGTAGGTTATCTCCAGGATTGGTTAGGACGCTGCAATTGAAAACTTTTTCCACTATGAGATCTGAACCTAGTTTCTGACTCATTAATAAATTTTGTAAACGTATATTTCTTCAATTCAACATCTTTACTATCCGAAGACATCTTGTAGTAGATCTTCAATTATCTGTAAAAAATCATTAATACTGAAAACTTTTTTTTACGATAACATTAGTTACAGTTATAAGTTTTAAACTAGGATTTTTATTGATGAGTTTTCTGCAGAAACACATGACTCGTGTGACATTTTCAATCTAGAATATTGTCACTATATCCTAACAATGGTGTCAAGACATAAGAAGTACTCGGTTATTAAATATTTTTACTTGGTTGAAATCCCAGGAACTTACACGAGATTTTTATTGATATCTCATTGCTGCAAAAGGAAGTGATATAAATATAGGCCTGTGTACCCCATATGTCCTACATGGGGATATAGGAGCTCTCCCTAGCAGGAGTTTTTAACCAAGTTAATTTAGTTACTGACATGCTGACCACATGTCACCCCTCCACTGGCTAGATGATCATCGACCTCTGTGATTAATACATGTGGATGTGAGGCCGCTGGTTGGCCAAGGCCTTCTATGTCTGTTGCGCTTAGAGTTTTTTTAATTTAGTTACACTTATTCAGGTGACATGTGGTAAGCACATCTCTTCAATGAGACATCTATTAGATAACTAAGGTATTATTTGGATGGATGAAGGCTGGTTAAATCTGCACAGAGGCCTTTTTATTCAGCCTTGTGGTTCTTTGACAAGCCTGAAAATCTTCAAACTCAAGACCCACAGCTTTAAGTCCCTCCAGAGGACTTCTCTCTTGGATTTTTCCACCCCCATTGACTCTGGCCGAGTTTGAACCCATGACCCTTGGGACTAAATACAAGAACGTAATCACTAGGCCACCTCGGGCCGATGATATAAATATAATTGAAACTGCATCAAATATAATCTGCTCATATATAAGTTTTATGTTTCATCTGTTCATCATAGCATAAATGGTCTAAGAAACAAAATAGCCTACAATGACAAATTATCTTGCTTGAACATATACCAATATTCTTTCTCTCTAAAATTCTGTTATTTATACAATTAATTTTTATTGTAATTCCAACTTGTATGTACAATTATGAGTATTTTCAAGACTAAAATGTTATTTACATTGTTAATCCAATTTATTTCTCAGAGTGTAGAGAATATTTCAGTTGCACAACACTATAAACTGGCAAGGAAAATATTTTAAGTGTTACTTAATGTTTTTAGGAAGTAACATGAAATTTCTTTCAGCATTCTGAAACATGTTCTCAATAATTCTACAAATTAAAAGGTGAGGTGTTAATTTTCCAATTTTTAAGATTGTTTTTAAAGTGTTACCAAACAATTCATGATTTTTCTCATCACATGTGCTGGCCATTTATTACAGAACGGTAGATTACAAATAATTATTCACCTATATTGTATAATTGGAAATTGAAATTTATGAAGAAATTATACCAAAGAAATAGTACTAAAGTTTATCTGTGTTGACTGGATCTTCTTGTGCACTTATTAGCATCTTATTTAAATTTCTTATTTGAATTTCTAGGTCAAAACATCAGTTTAGGCCACACTTGAAGTTTTTTAAAATTAAAGATACAGTCCTATTTTTCTTTATAAATTGTTGACGTCACAAATTTAAATTAATTTATTTAATGTATTAATACAAAATAAGTTTCTTTCGATTTTGTTCCACGTGTTATCATTTACCAGTGAAAATAAAATATTGTCAGTTTATGACAGGGGGCACGCCGTAGCGTAGTGGTTAAGGCACTGAGCTACAAGCCGGAAGGTTGAGGGTTCAAGTCCCGGTGGGGTCAGGATTTTTAAACTGACCCAAACCTTCTGGCGGCACTATGACCCTGGGGTCGACTCAGCCTCTAATGGAAATGAGTATCAGACGCTTGTTCTGGGGTAAAGGCGGCCGTCACGCAGGGCTGACAACCTGGCTGACATCAAGTGCCGATTGTCTAGAAATAGTGGGAGCCTTAACCTCCCACTACCCCAAGGGCCTCCTGAGGCCTGTAGTGGGAATACTTTACTTTTTACAGTTTATGACAATTCTTGTTACTTATGTTGGTCAAGAATTAAAAAATGTAATTTCTTAACAATATGGTGGATTTTCTTAAATTAATAAATACTAAAAAAATGATGGTGTTCTCTGTATTTATGACAAGCACTATATAGGGTGATTCAGGACATTTGCAACAAAATTTGAAGTATGGTCAATCTTACAGGGAGGATAACTTTTTGTCATGTAACTATGTTGTCTTATATGTTGTTTAGGTGTTACATGATACTCTAGACAGGTTCTTAAATTACATCACTAATCTATCAGGTTTCTTATTGATCTAAGAACTGGAAACATTTCAGAAAAGTCTTCAAAGAGTCGACATTGAAGTTCACTTCATTAATGATTGACTCAAATTGCCATTGACAGTGTGCACACATTTTAAAGACGTGCATGGAAGCTTCTTTTAGGAAAACCAGAGGGAAAACGTCCAGTTGGTAGACCAAGAATGAGATGGGAGAATAACATTAACCCGTCAGCGTGGAGCGACGTGACGTGTACGCAAGTTGAATTCTTCACCAAATGCGGAACGACGTGACATGTACGCTAGCTACACGCACTGCTTTAAACTGTAATTATGACCTTTGTGTTTACATTAACTATTTACAGTTTATACAAATTTTATGTAGAGACTTCAAAGTTTATATTAGTGCATATATTAACTGATTACGGCCCTCAGTAACAAGTTAAAATAATTTTATATTTGCATTTATTCTTGCGGCCTCTGACATTTTTCTTAAATTTATAACTTGATAAAGGATTTCTTATAAAACTAAATTCGCCTTTTTTTGTAGATTAGCTTGTCTATCAAATTGAATCTATTTTCAAATCTCTTCATTTTTAATAATAATGTCGCAAAATTCAGTATATATAAAGACCCAACAAAGTTATTTCCGATTTACGTTACAGTACAGAACCACAACAGTAAATTTCAGATATATATATATATATATATATATATATATATATATATATATATTTCAAATGACGATATCCTTACATTATGGAAAGGTAATTAGTCTACAATTCAGTCAGTATCTAAAAGGTAAAGTGGTCCACTACAGACCTTAGAAGGTTCTTGGGATATTAGGAGGTTAAGGCTCCCACTTTTCTAAACTATCGGTACTTGATGTAAGCCGAGTACTTATTTCTGTCTGACGGCCCATAACAAGCATCTGGTACTCATTTCAGTTAGAGGCTGAGTCAACCCCGGGTTCACGGTGCCGCCTGAAGGTTTGGTTCAGTTTAAAAATCCTGATCCACCGGGACTCAAACCCTCGATCTTCCGGCTTGTAGCATGTTGATCTTTTAAGTCCACACCTCCGGCGAAACTATTATAGTCATATTTCATCAACTGGTTTCGGTTTGGAAACCAGAAGAAAGGCATTGAAATTTAGGGTTGATGAAGGTCTTAGTACAACAGGTCTGATGTGTAGAAAGACCATTTTTTGAAGGCACACAACCTAAAATAATGTTTCCAAAGTGTTAGAAAGACACATTTGGAGAAGGCTGCCCCCCCCTACAAGAAAGAAGGTCAGCGCATAGAAGCAATGTGTTTGTAATAAACATGAACAAAGTAAACACAAGGGGAAAAAAATACACTTATTGTTGCCCGAGTGTCAAACAGCTGGTTTACATTTTGAAGATTTATCACACCAATTTTTGAAGTTCATACTTTTTTTTTCAAGACCCTTTCTTTGTGTAAATATTTCGTTTTGTTGTTAGGTAAAGCCGGTTCTCTGAATTCTTTAAAGAATCCCTAGTGCAATACACTGTGTCACTTATGTGAGAAATTTACAAAAAGGACCTATTTCAACTGTGGCACAACAACCATAAATAAGTCTGCAAAAAATGCAGAGATGTTACGTGAGAACCGTAACAAATTTAATTAATTAAATATTATATTAAGGGTTCACCATAAACGAATTGCAAAAACATTTAAATTACTCAAGATATATCAATTTAAATGCGTTATTGGAATACTGGCACTGAACGGCTGAGTTTAAATACCGGTAAACTTCCTCCCGCATCAGAGTATTCTCGGCCATTTAAATCCATCCGCTCTGAAGGGTTAACTATGATTTGAGGGAAGTAGATTATACAGAGAATGATTGGAAAACATTAGCTCAGGATAGAGATGTATAGGGAGCTTATGTCCATGAACCTATGGGTTTCGATAGTGCCAGTGAGTTAGTGTGCATACATACAATCAATTTCTCCCTAATGTTTGATTAGTGTAGCCATACATGATACTTTTCATTGTAATCCAGAGAAAGAACTTCAAAAGTGAATCACGCTGGCTGTATAACATGTCCTTCTCTCCCTAATCCCATCCACCTCTTCCTGTAGTCATTATTACAATGTATTCATATAGCAAAACTCAAGTGTGGGGCCCTATCATGTTAATATCACATTTCCTTTTGTGGAAGAGGTGCATTCTGTATGGGCAATAACAATCAGAGTACACAGATTGACAACAAATGATCCTCTCCAGTGTGACTAATTGTTTTGTTGGCAGAGGATCTGAATCACTATTTCAGATGTGTAGTAAACCACAAAGTTAACAACTTTTAACAAGTACATGTATAATCACATCCAAAAATTTACAAAAGTTGTTAATTCTATGTGACTCCAAAGCAGCCATTCTTGCTATAACACGCGACACAACACCCAAAAGCAATAAAATTATCGAATGTCACAAAATGATAAAGGAGTTATCCCGTCTACATAAAAAAGTTGTACTTCAATGGATTCTGGCCCATTGTGGAGTGACAGGCAATGAAATAGCCGATTTTCTGGCCAAGAAGAGTAGCAAAATTGTTTCAAACCCAACTTCTACTCCAGTTTCCTTTCACTCTATCAAAAGAATTATCTCAAATAAACTATATCAATAAACTTAGAGAAGAATAAACAACCACTAAAATATCTGGAAAGGAATGGGAAAATCTACAAGCTTATGACATTACTACATTACAAAGAAAAATCTGCAGTAGCAACATTCAGACTGCTAATGGGACATGACTGCCTGAATAAACACCTACACAGACTTGGCATAACAGATTCACCTAAATGCCCTTTTTGCAATTTAAATGAAGATATGGAAAAGAAACCATCTCCTCCATTGTCCAGCTTTTGTAGAAGAGACCAGCCTTTCTGCTAAATATTGGAGTGCAAGGAGAGCGAATGATTTCATTATCAAGTGCTTGACATTAGATACCAACCAACCAACCAACAAGTACATGTTAATGCTTAATGTATTTTGTCTTTAAAGCAGTCATCCATGAAAAGTTTGTCTATTTAATGTATGAAATTTGAAAAGAATTTGCTATGTTTAAAAAAAAATGTATACCCATAATTCAAGTCTTGATCATTTTAGTATGAAAATACTCAATGTTATATACTAATAAACTTAAATATAAAATTTCTTATCTTGGTATTTTTATTTAATGATGATCCATAATATTAGGTTGTGTCATAAGTAATGTCAGTTTTTAATGTATTATGTTATGTGTCTGGTGGAATTTTGAAGGTGTGATTCACTTGGAGTTTGTTCCAAACTGGCATGCGGTTGATGTGGATCTTTATTCTTAACAACTGGAATGGTTGATAAAATTTTGAGACGGAAATACCCAGCATTATTTAACCAATATAGTACAATATGAGACCCCATACTGTGTAAACAACCATGATAAAAGTTCAGGAATTGTGAGAAAATTAACTGCTACCACATCCATCATATTGACCCTGATCTTGCACCTTCAGATTACCATCTGTTTTGATCAATCATTCACTTCTTGTGTGAAAGAATTTTGAAAAACACTGAAGCTGTGAAGTGGGTCTCAACAAATTCTTCACATCAAAAACCAGAGATTGGTACAACCATGGAATAATAAACCTCACTAAAAGATGGCTCAAGACCACAGATTCTAATTGTGTCTACTTTGAAGAGCAGTTTAATTTCTTGTTAGAAAACATAACTCAACTCACTGGCACTATCAAACTCATAGGTTCATGGCCACATGGACATAAGCTCTCTAGACATCCCTATCCTGAGCTAATATTTTCCAATTCATTCCCTGTATAATCTACTTCCCATCAAATCATAGGTAATGTTATTCTTCCACCTCATTCTTGGTGTACCAAGTGGGCGTTTTCCCTCTGGTTTTCCTACAAGAAGCTTCCATGCACGTCTTTCATTGCCCATTCATACCACATGTCCTGCCCATTGCAGTCTATGAGACTTAATTGTTCTTATTATATCTGGCTTCCTATAAAAACCATTTAGTTCATTGTTAATTAGTCTTCTCCATTCACCTGTCTGTTCATCTCTCTTTGGTCCAAACATTTTCCTAAGAACTTATTCTCAAATCCTTTCCTCCTTTAAAGTAAGAGTCCATGTTATGCATCCATATAATATAACTGGTAGAATAATAGTTTTATATATTTTCAGTTTAACTTTTCTGAAAGGAGTTGGGACATCAAAAGTCTCTGTAATGCATAATAGCACACATTTCCAGAATTGAGCCTATGTTTAATTTCTTTGTGCATCTCATTATAATTATTGTTCCTAGGTATTTGAATTCAGCCACTTTCTCAAAATTTCCCTCATTTGTCTTTAGCTTTCCATTCCAATGTATTTTGACGTATCACCACATATTTAATTTTATTGATATTTACTTCCAGTCCTAATTTCCTAGTGTTACTCAATAGTGTGTGTGTGTGTGTTGTCTTTTAGTATCTCCTTGCTATCGGCCAATAGTACTACATCATCGGCATAAACTAACAGCTTATTAATACCATTGAGTTGTAGGCCTTCTTCATTCTCTAAAGATTTAATGGCATGCTCTAGTACAAAATTAAAGAGTAGCGATGGTGCATCTCCTTGCTTCAACCCATTGTGGATTTCAAAATTATCTGAAAACTGTTTGCCTACACGCACCCTACTCTTTGTGCAATTTAGACACATTTGTATAAGTCTAACTAACTTTTTAGGAATTCAATACTGCAGCAGGATTCCAAATAAAATTTTGTTTAAAAAATAGCTTTACTTATGAGACAATATATGTACTTAGGTCATTAGTAACAATTCAAATCTGGGCTTGAAAGGACCAACAAATTTTGCTCAGAGCCCTCTTATTTTATGATTTTATGCTTTAAGAATGCAGTGAAAATGTGGAGAACATGAATCTCCAGTGATAAACTTGAACTACAAGCATTATGAAAAAATACAATAGGAAATAAACATTATGAGGTTTCTACTTAATAAATAAGTTTGATTTGCCATCATCAACACGAGTGAATCATGAATTTTGAAATTCTCGGGGAGAGAAATTTAATATGCAAGTCCTTTGGACCACAAAAAAGAGGGAGCAGGAGTCAACATCCAGGTTTGACAACTTACATATCATCAGTCTGTACCAACTGAAGAGGGAGCAAAGATTCTTTGAAACATGTCTTAGAAGAAACAATCAAATATGAGATAAGATGATGACAGACCAAACTTGCTTATTACAAGCATTACACTGATATACTATACTACAGCCTACAATTTAAGCAATTTATCACCTCAAAGAAATTGAATTAGTTATTTAACCTTACCTCACATTTTGTTTTCTCACCTGGGATGTGTTTTGAAGTACATTTCTTCATGTTCATCAAAAAACTAATTCAATTTCTTTGATATAATACCTCATAATGTGTCTTCCTATCAGTTTTGAGATTAAAATTTCTCACCTGTTCATCAATGAAACCTGAAGTGATAGACTCTTCCTGAAATATAAATGTCAACATAAATATGATGTGATTCAATTTAAATGCCTTCCACAGAGCACTGCAATCTTCGGAGTTCATATTTTGACAGATTAGTGACTGTGTTAATATATAAAACCAGATAATCTAATTTAATATTCAGTTACCAGATAATCTAATTTGATATACAATGCTATGTTGTGAAGTTAATTATAATGTAATATGATTATCTCTGAAATAGATAGTGTTGTTTGCACAACACGTTTATACTTACTTAAAATAGCAGCAGGAAACTCAGAATCACGAACAAGAGGAATGCATGTAACAGAAACTTGTACAAAACAGTCTCTTTAGTTTACATACTTTATGGAGTTATTAATGATAATCTTAAGCAGGCCTACTTCATCAAAAGCTTTATTAGTAATTATGTCAGATTTTTCAAAAAAACACTTTATCATGTACTGCACATTTTTAAGTTAATAAAATTCTTTGTTATATAATTTCATCATCATCATAGTACATTCACGAATTTAGGCCATTTATTGACCTGTTTTGGACTCAAGAGAAACACCATCCAAAAGTCTTTTGAGTGGACGTCCTGGTCTTCTTTTTCCTGCAGGTTGATATCTTAACATTTGTTTGGGTATTCTGTGATCTTCCATTCGATGAACATGTTGTGTTATATAATTTAAAAAGTTATATTTTTAATTTTTATCAAATATAGTAGCTATAAATATTTTAAAATGATTAAAAATATACTGACCTATGTTATCAGAATATAAAAAATTCTCCAATATTAAAAAGATAAGTAGGTCATAATGTCATATCAAACTAATGTAATCTCAATATTAAAGCTTAATTGAGCTCTTCAGTAAAACAATGGACCATGTCCATTTTGATGCATTTAAATATATACGGTAGGTCTATATCTTTGTGGTAGTGTACCGAAATCACTTTTTCAGTACATAACAACTACGTCATCGTGTCTTCCCTCTACAGTGATGTTATAGAACAGTGCCAAATTCCTGTCTTCGTTGTCCTCTCTCCTATGTACCTCCTCCTCCTTTCCTTCTGCGCTGTGTGTGACTCCGCAACTTCCCCTCGTTATTGAAAGCCTCAAATAAGCTGTGCAAGCTAGTATCAATGTCATCATCTTTGGTATTGTCCTAGTCAATTCGACTGTAGCTCAAGTGAGCTGTTTGGTTTCATCAGTCCCACAAGCCAGGGTAGGGCAAACCAGATTGTGGACCCTAGCCCTTGGCTGGACTGGATTGTGTGCGTGTATGTATGCTTGAATATTATTATTATTATTATTATTATTATTATTATTATTATTGTTGTTGTTTCTTTTGTAAATCCATAACATTGGAATGGTTGCTGACTGAATTTGTTAATTTATATTATTTCATTCATATCTTTTCTTTCAAATTATATAATGGTCAAGAAGATCAATTTTTGTTAAATTAATTGTATTTAAATATCTGACTAATGATTTTCATTAAACATTATTTTTAATTAACATATGTTTACTAATTGTGTAGCTAGTCATGATATTTGTTGTTTCGTATTGATATTTTCTAAAGCTTTCTCAAGCCAAGTTAATCCCCTTTTTCCTTCTCGCTTCCACGATTATAATACTGTTTAGAATTCAGTACTATATGTCAAGTAATTTACAAAGCAAAGGTGGATTAATCTTTGCCTTCTAAGGGCCCAGGCAAAGGAATGTTGAGATAGTCACTCAAAACTTTCAAACTCAATGTTATAAAAAGGTAGGATCGCAGTGCAGTAGTTCAAGAAAAATCTCCAAAACTCCATGGGGCAGTAGGTCTTAAAAGTCCTTAATCTACTAGCTGGCTCACATCCATATGTTAATCATAGAGGTGAAATATCATCTAGCCAGTATTGGGGTGACATGTGGATGTCATGTTAGGCTCCTCAGCATATAAATAAATGGTTTTCTCAAACTGCAGCCACTACTCATTGTAGCTATTCAAATTCTTCATGATGCTGGATAGATACTGGTCCCAAACTGACTGAAATTCCATAAGAAAATTTCTTTCCCCATGGGGACTCAAATAATGCAAGTCTCATAGCTCTGCATCAAGGCATCATGCCTTAAAATATGGAGGTCTCAAGAACATATCTGTTAACTAACTCACTGGCACTATTGAACTATTAGGTTCATGGCCACATGGACATAAACTCTCCATATATCTCTATCCTGAACTAATGTCTTCCAATCATCCCCTGTATAATCTACTTCCCTCAAATCATGGTTAATGTAATTCTCCACCTCATTCTTGATCTACCAACTGGGCACTTTCCCTCTGGTTTTCCTACAAGAAGCTTCCATGTTCCTCTTTCATTCCTCATTCATGCCACATGTCCTGTCTATCGCATTCTATGAGACTTAACTGTTCTTATTATATCTGATTTCCTATAAAGATCATATAGCTCAGTGTTTTGTAGGCTTCTCCATCGGCCTGTCTATTCATCTCTCTTCGGTTAAAAAATTTTCCTAAGAACTTTATTCTCAAATGCTCATAATGTTTTCTCCTCCTTTAAAGTAAGAAACCATATTTTGCATCCTTATAATATAACTGGGAGAAAAATAGTTTTACGTATTTTCAGTTTAACTTCTTTTTTTTTGAGAAGTTGGGACGACAACTGCAATGCATAATAGCATGCATTTCCAGAATTAAGCCTATGTTTAATTTCTTTGTGTATCTCATTCCTATTTGTGATTATTATTCCTAAGTATTTGAATTCAACCACTTCTTCAAAATTTCCCTCATTTGACATTAACTATCCATTTCCATTACATTGTATTTCTATGTGTGACCATATATTTAGTTTTATTGATGTTTACTTCCAGTTTCAATTTCTTACTGTTGCAATTGTTGATCCCAGAACAGTTGTTTATGTCTCGTCGTAAGAATCATGCAAATCTTACATGCAGTGTTTCAATCGAGACCCTTAGAAACCAAGGGGTATAAGTAACAAAAGGTCACTTTTGAGTAAATAATGTTCACATTTGAGACTCTCCATATGTCTTAGCAGTTTTCTTTTCAGCCACTAGATTTCAGCACCAGACACATTTTTTACTTGTATCCATTGGCCACTCAGATTAGTATTTGTTTCAACTACTAAAATGTACACTTAACTCCAAAATTAGCAATATGTCACTTGTACTCTATGGGCTCTAAGAATCTCAATTTTCAGCAAGTTTGGTCTTAATTATTTCATTAACTGTGGGGTTAATCACAAAATGAAAGAGGGAAAAGTGTTTGTTTTATTGTAATTTGACACCTCCTTGAAGTAATGCACTTATATCACTTCCACTCTGTATATTATTATGTACTAATAGATCAATGAAAATGCAGTTTTCTTAAATTGTGAAAATATGGCTTGGTCCATTTTTTAATGAAGGGCTCAGTTGTACTTCTCAATATTTATATTATGATTCTATTTTATTTTTCATTCAACATTTTAGTCCAATTCATAGTTAAATATGGGAAGTAACATTATGAGGTCCTTATTCATGAAGAATGAGTCATTTTTTACATCTTACCTCATAGTTTATGTTTTCTTAAACACGGGAACTGCAGTTTTCAAGAGAAAACATCCCTCCCATTTTCAACCATTTTCATTACCGTCATAACGTCGGTTATAAATGGGAGGGATGTTTCCTCTTGAAAACTACAGTTCCCATATTTAAAAAAACATATACTATGAGGTAAGATATAAAAAATGGCTCATTCTTCATTTGATCATATATTTCTTTCTCTAATGCTCCTGAAATGTAATACATTATTTGAAATTTTAATTCTAATTATTTTTTCTAACAAACATTAAATGGTGATGATGATCTTGTAGAAGATTTCCAGGCTGTTAACTTGGTCTTGAGGCTTGTAGTTCCCCAACTTTTGCCAGAGACCGTGTTCGGCATCCTCAAGGGTTGTCTTGAGACTGGCAATTTTGTCGACTACCTGCCCTATTTATACATTTATCTGCGATGTGTTCTCTGTACGGTCTGTCAGTTCGTAAATTGTATCTGCCTTCTGGTTGGTTAGCATTAGGGTTTTCCATTGCACGAGGTTGCTGTCTGATGTTCTAGTAGATTTTTCATGTAGGGGTTTACATCTGGATTTTTTTTAAGACTGGTATCCATGCTTTGTTGACTCATTGGTGCAAGGGAAGACCCTAATGCTAACCAACCAGAAGGCAGATACAATTTACGAAGTAATGGACCGTGCAGAGAACACGTCTTGGATAAATGTATAAATAGGGCAGGTAGTCGACAAAATTGCCAGTCTCAAGACAACCCTTGAGGATGCCGGACGCAGTCTCTGGTGAAATGTCAGGGAACCACAAGCCTCAAGACCACGGCCAACAGCCCGGAAATCTTCTACAAGATCATCATAATAATTCTGGCCGTGAAAGCCTAAGTCAATATATTAAACGGTGAGTTCAGCTGATAAGACCAAATATGATTTTTCATATATGTGATATGAGTATCCTGAAAATATATGACATTATCCAAGAAATGTGTCCTTCATACAGTATGTACAACAATGAAACTAATTATAGTCTTCTCAGACTCCTCAGATTTTGAAGTTGGCAGAAAATTTAATGTATCAACCATGTTTTTCAAAACTATTGATTAATGTAATCACAACTTCAATACAAATTTGAAAACATAGTTTATTAAGACTATTTAACTCATGCCCCAAATGGGAGTCAATAACCAATCATGTTTCAATGAATTTTGTTGTACAACCAATGACGGTCATGTTTCACCTCGCTCTTTATTGAATTCTCTTTACCCAAAATAAAGAAAGGTCCTCCTTTGTAATATTCTGAATAGGTCAGAGCATTATTTGCAGTGACTGACTCTCCAACTAATGCATTGATTATATCAATTAATTAACAGATTCCTTGGAACTACACATTTGATAATTGTGTGTTCAATAATTGTGTTTTTAAATAATGATTTTACTGAGTTGTTTCCTAAAATATCAAATTAATAACCTATAATGTTGGTTATAAATATACAGTTTGTTGTGTTTCATTTTTTCTCCACTAGGGTTTATTCTTACAATATTGTGATCCTATTTCAAGTTTCAATGCCAGATGGCAATAAATAATATAATATGATCAAGCTGTAATGGATGAACAAATGAAATATATCACAATTTTGATTTGTTTTCAAACATCGACGTTTACATTAATATACAAGTATTTTAAAATACTGGTAACTATATTTAAATAATGATTTTTGAATAAACAGCTTAATTTTATTCCTTAAATAGTCCTAACAAATGCCACTCTTGATTAATCGTGTTTCAATTAATTTTGTTTCACAACCAATGACAGTCATGTTTCAACTTGCTCTTTATCAGATCCTGCTTTTGTGATAAAGAAAGCTCCTCCTTTTTAATATTCTGAATAGGTCAGAGTATTATTTTGCAGTGACTACTCTCCAACAAATACATTGAATATAGCAAATAATGAACAGATTCCTTGATTTGACTGAGTTGTTTACTAAAAAATAAATTAATAACCTATAATGTTGGTTTATAATATATATTTTGATCTGTTTAATTATTTCTCCACTAGGGTGCAGTCTTACAATATTGTGATCTTATTTGGCAATAAATAATATGATCAAGTTGCAGTGAATAAACATAACCTCACATTTCTGATTTGTTTTCAAACATCGCCATTTATATTAAATATATGAATTTTTAAAATACCAGTAATTATATTTAAATAATGATTTTTGAGTAAAAAGCTTAATTTAATTTGTTAAATAGTCCTAACAAATGCAACTCTTGATTTCCAAATCCTCTAGATAAATTGGAAATCACTCGTGACATTACTTATGATAAATTAATATATTTTTTATTTAAAAACATTCCATAGTACAATAGTTTTCCTTCAACCCAAAGCCAATATTTTGTTGCCAGATGTTACGCGCGCGCGTGTGTTAAGCCCCTGCGTATTTGTAGCGTTAAGTTCCCTATTGTTTAAGTGGAACTGGCCCGAGCGGTTGGCCTTGATTTTGGAGTAGGAGTTCTACAACTAAACATAATAAACCATAGTAAACGAAAAATAACATTATTTATTAAAATAAATACCAAACAGAACGAAAATCAACTCAAAAAAAACACTGTTATTTAATTCAGCTGAAATCGCCACATTGTAAAACGTCAAAAATATTCTGTTACTAAAATGCTAATAGTTAGAGAGATATCCATTATTCTAAAATATTCAATTTTGTTTCATAGAGTAAGTTACTCGGACCATTTGGTCCCGTATTTGATTCTAAGTATTAAAATGACCAAAGACACGACAGATGACAATACGTTACCCATGTAGACGCCACCGGCCCGCTGGGCCCTCCTGAGGGGACCGCACTCAGTCCCGCTGCTGTCTCTTCCCATTCCAAACACTCTTCTTTATACATATCGAAAAATCAGATAATCTATCCTACCAGTCCCAGCTATCATGATGTCATCTTTAGTAACAATTCCACATCTAAGGTCAGGATGATGCAACTTCCCCGGGATGTTAAGACAAGCCATCACCATTCCTACATTTTGACCCATGATAACAATGTTAGCCGTATCATAGAAATGTTTAACCATTGATTACAAATTTCCTAAACTACAAGTATATTTCTTTACCAAGAATTATTAACTATATTAATCCGAATTATTAACTATATTAATATAGAAGTAATTGTCCCTCTTTTGTCTTTCATTTATATATATGATAGCTTGTAATTAGGTCCTTTTGTATCTTGCTATATTCCCCCCCCCCCTAAATAAGACTGTAGGGTTGAAAAACCGACAGTCTTTTTCCCCTTACCAGGATATCTCTCACCTCTCTGGTGGGTTACGTCCTAACCGAACATTATCTTTCAACTTATCAGCCTTTACGTGGGAGTGGAAACTGACGTCGTCAATTGACGATCCATCCCTGTCCTGGAAGCTATTTATGTTCTAATCCTAAGAAGCTACTAGATACGTACTGTAATTTGACCCCGAATACCTTTAAATGCGTGCGAAACATCGCCAAGCATCCGTTTACATTAGTGATGAACACCAGACTTCAAAAAAAAAACAAAATCACAATAGAGCAAGCCTTTGCGGCTTTAAATACAATATCGCCTGAGCATTGTTTCAGGAAGAAAAAAAAAGTAATGTTTATTTGCTGAAAAAAACAAAAATATTGACCAAACAAAAAAATTCTTTTAGTGTCTTACACATTCTTGTTCCCTCATTTAAACCATCTGTGGTTAGCTTTTGCGAACCGAAAGCGCCACTTACACTGGCTTATCAAATATCCGACGCACTGTTTATCACATTCCATTACTCCTTTGTTATGTACGTACGACGTGTTCACCCCTATTTTATGATTTTTTTGAAATTATCACTCTGACAGTTCATATTCCGTGAACAGCGATCATCTGATAAAAAAAATTATAAAACTGTGGTGCTTGTCTGCCTGCTGCGCCAAGCTTGGAGGTCAAGGTTTCGTGGTCTTACCGCGATAGAGGAGGCGATGTTCCTAATGACTCGAGGTCGTGTTTTCGGTTTTCGCTGCCCGTTGCTTTACGTCCAGGTAGGCCTCTTTTGTCATGCCTAGTTTTCTTTAATCAAAACGCCCAGTATAGCGTCCAAGCGAGAACTTGTGAAAGGGTTGATAGGAATTAATCTTGACGTGCGAGTTTGTTTACCTGATACTTCTATAAGGAAAAAAAAATCGAATAAGGAATGAAGGAGCGTTAGAGCCAAAGGTCGTGCGTTGGAGAAAGTCGTCTATTATTGTTATAATGGCCTGGGTTTGGTGTTTTACTGCCTAATGAAGGCTGTTTCTGTCTCCAGCTGATTGCGGTTCTGGACATTCATCCATCTCATGCTCCGCCTCGAGATTGTGTGTTGATCCTGGCAGCTACCCTGCGTCCTTAGATGTACAGGGTGTGGTTGGTCCTTGCAGCGTTATGCTGCCCTCGTCCTCAGATGTATAGGGTGCTCCGTGCGTCTGGCCATCTTAATCTGCCTCCCATCATGTGGTGTCGTGTGGTGGCCGCAGTCCAAGCGTGAAGCTGCAATCTTATGGCATATGGCATTAAAACTCGGGAGGATAACTATAACATTGATTATGGGTTTGGTGCTATCCCGTACCACATGGGTCCGCATCCCTCCCATCACTCCTGGTCATTTTAATTTAACTTTATTGCTTAGAGGCTTCATTTTTCAGCCATCATCTCTTCGTTATTATATTAGACGTTCTGGCTTTAGATTTCTTTGTTATCTACATGTATCGTTTAGTTTGGTGCACCCATGTTCCTATTTGTCCCTTATAGCTAGCCTCAAGTTGCAAAAGGAAATGCTCTTATGTTTTTGGTCTTATGATTTCTCATGAATCATTTATGCCTTATTGCAATTCAGGTTTACTAGGTTCAAAAAATCGTCAGTATCTCTCTGTAATTTACCGCTGGTTTTCACTTTCATTGCTTGGATAAATTTCAATTTTGCCTTTCCTACTCTAGAGCCCTGGGTTCGACCGAGTGTGCTCGCCTACACATAATTTCGCTAGGCCTTTAAGATGTAAATACTTCTTAGTACGATTATGTAACCTGAATTCCGTCCATCATTCCCTCGTGAGGTCCTGATTGTGAGAGATTCCTTTCTTTAATCCGGATGCTCTGGCATCTTACTTCTCGCTTCTAATACATCTGTCGATATCCCAGGTTAACAGCCCACAGAGTAACTTACATAAAAAACAGCGTCTCTGCCGTCGTAAATATGCTGTTTTCTGGTTTGTCTGTCGAGTTCTAGTTGACATCCCTACCATTTAACTAAACAAAAATTGCG
>JASPKZ010009759.1:0-82439 GCA_030220185.1 Diploptera punctata
CCTATAGCCTATTTTCAGTTTTGACGTCTTTTGAGAGAAGTTAGAAGGATTATTTATCTCATGCCCCAAATGGGAGTCAATGACCAATCACATTTCAATGATTTTTTATTTACAACCAATCACAGTGGTGTTTCGCCTCGAATTTATCAACTAAAGTTTATCATATTAAAGAGAGCTCCTTTTTAACATTCTGAATAGGTCATAGCCCCTAAAAAATACGGCTACTAGACTGTAGGCTATACAGTGCACAAATGTCAGCTGATGGTGCATGCGGGAGATAATATAAAAAAATTGTAGCAATTGATTATACCAAAAAAAAACTGTTTGCACTTTCGTAAACGAATTATTTTCCAGGAAATAAGTTGCAGAAAAATATGATTGACATATTTAATCATAGGACATCAGAAATTAATTAATACCTAGGCCTATAAGTAGTAGTAGTAGTATTCAAATGTTCTGAAGCTTCTGATTTATCATTCGCTTGTTAATACCTATAACGTTGGTTATAAATTTCTCCACTAGGGTGCATTCTTACAATATTGCGATCCTTTGGCAATAAATAATATGATCTAGTTGCAGTGATGAACAAAAGAAGCAAATTAAGCGTACCAATCGTTTCTCATTTGTTTTCAAACATCGCCGTTTACATTAAATATATAAATATTTTAAAATAACTATAGTTAAATAATGATTTGTCAGTAAATAATTTTATTCGTTAAATAGTCCTAACAAATGCCACTCTTGATTTCCAAATTCTCTAGATAAATTGGAAATCACTCGTGGCATTACTTATGACAAAGTCCCTATGCATAATAGCATGCATTTACAGATTGAGTCTATGTTCAATTTCTTAGTGCATCTCATTCCTGTTTGTAATTATTGTTCCTAAGTAATTGAATGCAGATACTTCTTGATGTAGAAAGTGCTAAATAAATAAAGAAATATATAAATAACTAATAGGCCCTAATAATAATAATAATAATAATAATAATAATAATAATAATAATAATAATACTAATAATAATAATAATAATAATAATAACATTGTTAGAATGTATGAGTAGCAGTTGAGTATTCCCAGAAGTTGGCAGAGCAGCTAAGCTCATAACAGTCTCATTAAGACGTGTTTTGTGTTGTTTATGTCTTCCTCAAAGCCCAGGATTGCCAACGTCACTACATGAAGGGCTTCGGGTGCAGGACAAATAAATTAAAAACTGACTAGTTCTAAAATTTAAACAGACTACTTCCCCATCTTTCCTGGTTGTTTATCGTCGTCACAGA
This sequence comes from Diploptera punctata, assembly GCA_030220185.1. Lineage (NCBI taxonomy): Eukaryota > Metazoa > Arthropoda > Insecta > Blattodea > Blaberidae > Diploptera > Diploptera punctata. Next base: position 1,282 of record JASPKZ010009759.1, read on the forward strand.
GCGCATTCAATTTGATGACCGATGCTGCTACATGTAAGCCTATGATACTTGCAATACTTGTTTACATCAGAGCCTTAGTAATGACAATCTTTTATTTCATGTTATATCGAATTTAACTGAGTTATTTTTAATAAATCAGAAAGGCATTCTATTCAATTAACCCCTACAGTCCCAAAGAAACGTTTAACAAGATTATAGGCCTACTCATTCCTTTGCATAGGCCTAATAGGTTTATAGGGAACGAAATAACTTTTTTTTTCTGGGGGGTTCAAAATTTTGGGAGGCTTTTATGGGGAACCTGAAATGATATTTTGTAAATTATTTACGTTTAATAGGTTCGTACGTGTCAAAATAACATATATTTTCAAGAAACAAATATATTTATGGGGACATTTAAGGGGGTTTTATGCAGGGTACGATACATGATACCTTCGGTCTCAACTAAGTTTTTGTCCTTTCATTTATGCTGAAATAAAAATTCTGCACTTGGAAACGAATATACCTCTCTATATAGGCCTATGATTAAGAAAGTTTTCTTGGGTTTTCCGCATCATTGATTCAAGGTTTTCAATTCCGACGGATATAGGTCTACATGATCCCACATACCATTATTTATATCCTCGAAAATCTACAATTTAAAACACACACACACACATATTAGGCCTATATATCCATCCATGGTAATTCTGCCAGAAAGCAGGTCTTTCACTGCAGTCATAACATTTTTATGCTATACTTTGCAGATTTACTAGGGAATTATAGGTGTGCTAGCTTCCCGTTGCTTTCCACCGGTGAAGGATAATGATGATAATGAAAAGGATGATGATGATGGCCGGATGATTTTCGGACGCCGTTGGACCCTAAGCTTCCTGACATTTGTCTTACATGTGAGGAAAAACACTGAAAAAACCTCACCCATGAGCGTGTCCCGACCGGGAATCGAACCCGGGCCCGTTGCGTGACAAGGCAGCACGCTACCTCGTGACAACAGCGGTGGACTACCTATGTATATAGGCCTATATATATATATATATAGGCTATGGCCTACTATTCTATAGTGTTCTATCCTAGGGCAGTTCCTTACAATGCTTGCAGCTTTACTAGGAAATTATGTAGGTGTTAGTAGCTTCCCGTTGCTTTCCACACCGTGAATGACGATACTGATGATGATGGCCAGATAATGTTCGGGGACCGATTGGTCCTCAAAGCTACCTGACATTTGTCTTACAGGTGGGGAAAAACCCCTAAAAACCTTATCTATGAAGCTTATCCCGACCGGGGATCGAACTCGGGCCCGCTGCGTGACAAGCAGCACGCTACCTGGAGACCACAGCGGTGGACTATAGGCCTATAGGCCCTACATATATAATCTATGAGCTTGAAGCTCTGAAGGCACTGAATAGGCCTATGATAAATACCACCGATCACCGTAAGTTGGAGTTAAGTTACATGTATTCCCGAAGTGAGAAAAACATTAAACACCAAAGGTGTCATACGCCTAGGCATATAATAATAATAATAATAATAATAATAATAATAAATAATAATAATAATAATAATAATAATAATAATAATAATAATAATAATAATAATAATGATTTATTTTAGCTGGCAGAGTTAAGGCCATAAGGCCTTCTCTTCCACTCAACCAGCGAATAGTAAAATTATACAAAAATTACGTACATATTACAATTTTAAGATATTAAAATACAGACTAAACAAAATACAATGATGATGGATCTAATACTAGCTAATGCTAACAAAACATAGAATATAATAAAATTAAAATTATATAAAATAAAGTAAGTAGCTTCCTACATGATTATTAATAAAATGCTCTATATAGTTGTTATGTAGTTAATGTTTTCATTGTGTCGAACTTAAGATATCAGTTAATTTGGATTTAAATAATGATAGCGATTGACAGTCCCTGACATGACTGGGAAGTGAGTTCCATGCTCTAGCCAGATATTGTGTAAGATTCAGAGTACAGACAGGTCCTGTGTTGTGGTATCAAAAGTAAAGAAGAGTCTTGTGATCTTGTTCCTAAATTGTGATGAGCCGATAAATGTTGAAAACGTGTTGTTAAATAAGTTGGTAAATATGTGTGCAGAATTTGGATTAGTAAGGTATGTGAAAGTAAAGTTCTTCTGTCATTTAGGCGTAGCCATGATAAGGCCTGAAATGAAGGAGACACGTGGTCATAACGACGGAGATTGAATATAAATCGAATGCACGCATATGATACCTATTGACTGAAGAGATAAGAAGGGGAAGTTGTATGGAGACTATTATTATTAGATCTAATATTAAGTTTATTATTATTATTATTATTATTATTATTATTATTATTATTATTATTATTATCCACCGCTGTGGTCTCGAGGTAGCGTGCTGCCTTGTCACGCAGCGGGCCCGGATTCGATCCCCGGCCGGGGCAGTTTTTCTGGGTGAGGTTTTTATCGGGGTTTTTCCTCACCTGTAAGACAAATGTCAGGACAACTTTAAGGCCCAAACGGTCCCCGAAATCATATGGCCATCATCATCATCATCCTCCTTCACCGGTGTGGAAAGCAACGGGAAGCTACCACACCTACAATTCCCTAGTAAAACTGCAAGCATAGCATGAAAATGCTATGATTGCAGTGAAGGACCTGTCTTCGGGCAGAATTACTATGGTTGGATTATTATTATTATTATTATTATTATTATTATTATTATTATTATCATTATTATCAGTTTTTGTAGTAGCAGAACGGGCATCATCACCCAATACTGCATTCGGAAGAAGAAGAAGAAGAAGAAGAAGAACAAGAAGAAGAAAAAGAAGAAGATTATTATTATTATTATTATTAGATATTATTAGCCTATGTTAGTACATCAAAAGAAAAACTATAAGCAGCCTATTTAACATTTGTCTTATTTTTTGTGCCTAATTATTAATTAGGCCTATTAATATTTCGAAAAAGTTAATGCATGCGTCTTGTGGAGCGTTTCTCCCTTTTTTATTATTATTATTATCTTTATTTTCTTCCTCTACGCATGAAAGCTGGCAGGTTGTTGCGTGTTCATTCACTACAGGTCCGGGGTATGGTGACGTCCTTCCATCGTAGTTGTGGTCTTCCTAAAGGCCTTTTCTGCTGAGGTGTCCAGTCACGTACTTTCTTCACTAATCTACTGTTCTCCATTATATCTATGTGATCGTTCCAATTTAGTCTTCTATCATTTATCCAGAGGTTTATAGGTTCAATTTCACATTCTTCTCTAATAACAGAGCTGCGAATTTTCTATCTCAGCGACTTTTCCTATGATTTTCCTTAATACTTTCATTACGGTTGTTTCATTGATTTGTTTTGTTTTTTTATGAGTTTGTGTTCGGCATTCACAACCATATGTTAGAACTGGTCATATGACAGATTTGTAAATGTTATCTATTCTTAAATACAAAAGTAAGAATTAAAAATCTGTCATAAGACCAGTTCTAACATAGGGCCTATTATTAGTAAAGTAAAAGTAAAGTGATCTCACAACAGACCCGGAGGCCCTTGGGGTAGTAGGAGGTTAAGGCTCCCACTTTTTCTAGACAATCGGCACTTTATGTCAGCCGGGTTGTCAGCCCTGCGTGACGGCCGCCTTTACCCAGAACAAGCGTCTGGTACTCATTTCCGTTAGAGGCTGAGTCGACCCCAGGGCCATAGTGCCGCCAGAGGGTTTGGGCCAGTTTAAAAATCCTGACCCCAACATATTATTATTAGTATTATTATTATTATTATTATTATTATTATTATTATTATTATTAGTCTATTATTATTAACTAACTACCTCACTGACACTATCAAACCCGTATATTAATGGTCGCACAGACAAAGGCTCTCCATACATCCTCATTCCTGAGCTAATGTTTTGCAATTATCCCCTGTATAATCTACTTTCTCAAATCATGGTTAATGTTATTCTCCCACCTCATTCTTGGTCTATCAACTAGCCGTTTTTCTTCTGATTTTCCTAAATGAAGCTTCCATTCCCCTTTCGTGCCACATGTCCTGCCCATCGCAGTCTATGAGACTTAACTCTTCTTACTATAGGCTAGCTATCTGATTTCTTATAAAGATCATGCAGCTCGGTGTTCAGCCTTCTCCATTCGCCTGACAGTTCATCTCCCTTTGGTTAAAAAAAATTCCTAAGAACTTTATTCTCAAATACTCGTAATAGGCTATATTTTCCTCCCTTAAAGAAGAGTCCATGTTTCACATCCACCTAATAGCCTAATATAATATAGACCCAACTGGGAGAAGAACAGTTACGTAGGCCCTACATATTTTCAGTTTAATGATTTTTAAAAGGAGTTGAGACGACTAGAGTCCCTGTAATGCACAATAGCAGGCCATTTTCGGAATTGAGTAGGCCTATAGGCCTACGTTTAATTTCTATATGCATCTCAATTGTATTTGTAATTATTGTTTCTACCTATTTTAATTCAGTCATTTCTTCAAAATTTCCCTCATTGTGAAACCTGCTAAATAAATAAATATTATTATTATTAGGCCTACGTGAGGGGTTGTTAGTCCCCATCGGGCGCCTCCCCCAGTGAATGCTTCCCAGTTATGGATGGTATCACGGAAATTAAATACCCGAGGCGAATCAAAACTAACTGCTACTGCCTTATAGTTCAGTATTGATTCACTAAAGGCTAGAGGAAGGCAACCTTGATTACAAATTACCTGGTCCTCCAGGTTGGGGGTTGTAGCAATGGGCCAGCTCCTCATTCTACTGAAAAAGATACAATGCTAAAATACCTAAAGAGAAGAATGCCGGACGGATACAAGCCAATAAGCTATTAGCAGTAGAAATTGATTTTTGCAGGCGATCGAGAAGAATTTCAAGAAGGGATAAGGTCAGAAACAGCACAATAAGGGAAATTATGCAAGTTGAAAAAAAAAACATATTGGAAAAAAAAAATAGAAGAAAAAACGTTTGAAATGGTATTGACATCTCATAAGAATGGAAGAAGAGAGAATACCAAAGAAGATCATTAATTGGAAAGCTGATGGAAGATGTGGAAGAGGCAGACCTAGAGAACGATGGATGGATGGAGTGAGGAGAAGTATGGAAGCTAGAGATCTGAGGGAAGAAGATGCTCTAGACAGGAACCACTGGCGACAAAGCACTTTGGATTGAATGAGAAACAGTGTATTGCGGAATATTCCTAATTTTAAAAAATTATTATTATTATTATTATTATTATTATTATTATTATTATTATTATTATTATTATTATTATTATTATTATTATTATTATTAGATGAGATTTTTAAGGTCAACGGCGGGCTATCTTACTCTTAGGACCAGAAAAGAAGTACAGAGATAAGAGATCAATTAAATATGTTTAAATTGACGGATAAAATTGACAAACAAAGACAAAATTGGCACGAGCATCTACTTAGAATGCCAGATGATAAACCTCCTAAAATGATTTTAAACTACAAAACTACAGATCTACAGAATATAGAAATCAAGGAAGGCCATTTGCTAGATGTAGAGACCAAATCTCTTGAAGTCGGAACAGGCCAGATGGGGCCTAAGCCTTGATGTTGATTTTTTTTTTTTAAATTGAGGATGAGTCCATGTAGGACTACGCAAAGTACTTAGAGGCGTTTCCTTTGAGCCCCAAATTTCTTTCATTCTTTTGCTATGAGCTTGTTTTCTATCATCTGTCCAAGTTGTTCCAGTTTTTTTCTTCGGTTTGTCCTCTTGGTCAACTTGCCACTTATTCACCTTAATTCTAAATAGCCTCTGTTTGGGATATCTTCTTTAGTAATTCCTGTCAATTTTAAGTCCTTTTTGACTTCATCAATCCACTTCATAGTATCCACTGGAGCTTTACTTCTGTTTTTCGTAGAATTCCATTATCTGTTTTGTAAGCCTATTTGAGGTCATTCGTTTAATATGGCCATAAAATTTTAACCTTCGCTTTATAATATCACCATGAATGTCTGTATATATTTTTATTTCCTTTTTACTTCTGAGTCTAAATGATTCATCTATGACTTGTGGACCTAACACTTTTCTTATAATTTTGCATTTTTTTTCACTATATTTTCGATATCTTTTTTTTTTCTGTTCAAAATTAATGTTTCTGCTCCATAGAGGCACTCTGGTTTAATTACAGTGTTATAGTGTCATAATTTTGTACGTAAAGATATGCATTTTTTATTATAAGTGTTGTGAGTAAGCCGAAATGCTGTTTCCATTTTTTGGCATCTACTTTTATTGGCTTTAGTTTCAATTCCATTTTCCTGAATTATTTCACCAAGATATTTAAATTGTGAAACTCGTTTATTTTTTCCATATTTGGTTTCCAGGTATTTTGGTGCTTGTTTATTGCATGAAATATATTCCGTTTTTTCAAAAGAAATCTGCAGACCAACTTTCTCTGCAATGTCATTTAATAATTCAATCTGTTTTTGTGCTGTTACAACGGCACGGGTTAAGATTGCTAGATCATCAGGATTATTATTATATATTATTATTATTATTATTATTATTATTATTATTATTATTATTATTATTAACACAATTATTTTTTTAGTGTTAATAATAAAACAGCCTGTTATTCTCAACAGAACAACTGTGTATGTACAAATTGTTGAATAACTTAATAACATGGTGTCATTGTTTAATCATGACTGTAATGAAAACCACCCCAACTCCTGGGCAGGTGACCCGCCCAATCCTGCGTACCAGACTGGTGAGTAGGGGAACTAGGCGTAACTGTAAGTTACCTCCCACTTGCTCCACCAACCAATCCCAACACTCGCAGCGCGTGAAGATGCTGTGGAGCCTACTGAAAACTGTCAGTTGGTGTGAGACCACCATGCACATCAAAACAGAGACAGTGGACCCGGAAACCGAGATGTTCTATCAGCCGTTCAGCGAGGCGGCGCCCCGCCTTGTTGACCTAAGTCGCGCCAGCCCTGGCTGGTCTCCGTACCATCTACCGTCTTCCAGCAAGAGTCCGGACCCTGAAGAGTGTACTTCCAGGAAGAGGAAGCTCCTGGACGGCGGGGAGAAGAGAGGTAAAGTGCGACGCAAATCACAATCGTACGAGGAGTTGCAGACGCAGCGAGTTATGGCGAACGTGCGGGAACGGCAGAGGACGCAGAGTCTCAACGAGGCGTTTGCGTCCCTCAGAAAGATCATACCAACATTACCTTCCGATAAACTTTCCAAAATACAGACTTTGAAGTTAGCTGCCAGGTACATAGACTTTTTGTACCAGGTGCTGCACTGTGGGGCGGAAGGCCAGGAAGACCAAGACAATACCATAGGTCAGTGCTTTATTATTTAACTCATATTTAACACAGTAATAGGAAGTATTAAGTTTATTTATGACCAAGGTGATTAGGTAGTGAAGTGAAGTAAAGAGCAGGCTTCAGTAAGTAATTAAAAAAATTATGTATCTGATACTAATTTCCTCACATTATTAGGTCTACAAGTTTTTATGTTAGCTATGTGAGCCATTTAGCTTTGAAAATATATAGGCCTATAGGCCTATTTTTAAAATATTAAAAATATAACATTCCTACCTGTTGTGTCAGTCATCCTCATCTAAGACAATCTTATGTTTATATAATACTAGCTAATTGTGTACATGGCGTGGGCTGTTACGCCTAAATATATTTTTTTATGTTCACTTGAATAAGTATAATGAAAAATTATAAATCTATAAACTAACTAACTCACTGGCACTATCGAACCCGTAGCTTCATGGCCGCGCGGACATAAGCTCTCCATATATTCCTATCCTGATCCAATGTTTTCCAATCATCCCCTGTATAATCTACTTCCCTCAAATCATAGTTAATGTTATTCTCCCACCTCATTCTTGGTCTACCAACTGGGCGTTTTCCCTCAGGTTTTCCTAGAAGTAGCTTCCATGCACGTCTTTCATTCCCCATTCGCGTAATTATTTTTAGGTACCCCGTGTTGATATCCCGACGTTGCCCGGAAATCTACTTATACCGATCTTCTTGGCATCAATGATCTGAAGGACAAATAACGGTTATTGTGAGTTATCCGTAAAAGATAGACACATGCTATCGAGGATATTTTTGTAGAATTTTTTAGATAGGCCTATGCAATTCTGTCTACATTAATTTGGTGTAGGCCTATATATTTGTTACGGTTTAGGCATTGTAAGCAATTTAAGCATCCAAAAAGCGACGTTTTTAGTGCACCTATGTATTTTTTTTATCTTCGGCCCATAGGGTATATGTTATGCCTATAGGCCTATACGTTAATTGTCCTAGAACATTTCTGTAAATAACGAAAAAAAAAATTCAAATCGCTCAAGTAGTTTTCGAGTCTAAAAAACACAGACAAACAGACTCACACTCATTTGTGTGTATAATGATAATCAAACATTAAAAATATAGGCCATTCAGAAGACAGTCTTCCATCATTAGCATAGGCCTATAAAATATGTAGGCCTAGACCTTTCAAAAGACAATTTTACATTATTTACTATAAGTAGGCCTTTCAGAAGACAGTCTTCGATCATCAGCATTAGCAATGGTACCATTGTTGATGCTGATGATGGAAGACTATTTTATGAAAGGCCTACATTTTTAATGTTTGACAGTAATTTATAAACAGAAGTTCGTTTTAGTTGAGGACGATGGATAGAATAGGTACGAATTTTAATATTTTAATCTATAATCACAACTGTGGTTTTGAGCGATTAATTTTAAAAGTAGCTGTGTATATATTCATCATCATCATAGTACATTCACGAATTTAGGCCATTTGTTGACCTGTTTCGGCCTCAAGAGAAACACCATCCAGAAGTCTTTTGAGTGGACGTCCTGGTCTTCTTCTTCCTGCAGGTTGATATCTTAACATTAGTTTGGGTATTCTGTGATCTTCCATTCGATGAACATGTTGTATCCATCTTGACTTATAATCAGAAATTTTTGTTTTCTAAAGATTCCATGTGTAATTCTTCTAAGACGTCTTCATTTTTTTTGTGATCTAGTAGTGTGTATCCTGCAGTCCTCTGAAGATATCTCATTTCAGCAGATCTAAGTCTCTGTATATCCTTCTGTTTCAACGTCCATACTTCGCTACCATACAAAAGAGTGTATATATTGTTTTAGATATCTCAAACCATGCAGCATAAAATAATTTCCAGAAATTGAAGTTTTGTCGTGACATGGGTATAGGCCTACTAAATTACAATTCTCTCATCTTCAGTAAGAAATAAAGAGGGATTTTTATAACTTATTTACATACAAGTAGTCGAAATATGTACAAATCTGCCCTAGAAGTTCCATTGTTTTAGGCCTAACTGTAATATTTTGACTTCAGTGTATGATTGAATTTCAACCTCCAGGAATTATATAGGCCTATTTTCTTTCATACAGCCTTAAAATATTTATAAAGAAATATTGTTAAAGGACTCTTACTAAATCTGCTACAGAAGCTTCATCATATAGTGAACAAAGTGTCCTGAAAATTTCAAAGACTCGGGAGTAGTTCCTGACTCGGGAGTAGTTCCTGACTCGGGAGTAGTTCCTGATAATAGATTGGTGAATACCAACAGGGTAATTATTTAGAAATTATTTATAAATTTATTCTGACTTAGCCTAATAGTTTTAGATATATAGGCCTAAGATATAATAACAATAAATTATGGCATTTCAAGGTGTAGATCCTGTCAGAAGTAAAATTGTACTGGACAATAAAATTTTGGAGCAGGTGAATAATTTTACATATCTAGGATGCAATATCTCATATGAAGAAGAAAAGGATGTAAATGCAAAAATATCTAAATTTTTAAGAATTTTAGGGTTAATAAATTCTATCTTCAAGCCACAGTTAGTCCAAAAGCATTCAAGACTGAAAGTGTATAAAACACTGGCTCTTCCAACTCTTTTGTATGGTAGCGAAGTATGGACGTTGAAACAGAAGGATATACAGAGACTTAGATCTGCTGAAATGAGATATCTTCGGAGGACTGCAGGATACACACTACTAGATCACAAAAAAAATGAAGACATCTTAGAAGAATTACACATGGAATCTTTAGAAAACAAAATTTCTGATTATAAGTCAAGATGGATACAACATGTTCATCGAATGGAAGATCACAGAATACCCAAACTAATGTTAAGATATCAACCTGCAGGAAGAAGAAGACCAGGATGTCCACTCAAAAGACTTCTGGATGGTGTTTCTCTTGAGGCCGAAACAGGTCAACAAATGGCCTAAATTCGTGAATGTATTATGATGATGATGATAATAATAATAATAATATATAATAATAATAATAATTATTATTATTATTATTAAAATATTAATATTATAATAAAATATTAATTTTATTATAATAGTTTTATTTTATGACAGAGTTCAGGCATAAGGTCTTCTCTTCCACTCAATCAATACTAACGTATAACAATATTTTTACAATATAAATTATAGGCCAAGGCCTATAGCCTATACAATATAGGTCTATTATTTAAGCTATAATAGGTTTAAAAATATACCTACATTAAAAATTGAATTGTACATTATTGTAAGTTACATGCAACGCTTCATATTACAATCTGTCTATAATAACTTAGCCCAATGTTTGAGCCAGCCTCTTCTTTACTATAAGGAGTTGCTAGACCAAGTTAATTTTTAATTACCTTATCTGCTCGTAGATGTCATGGATGGCATGCGGTCAACACACCGACCCAATGAGACATCTAACAGGCAACTAAGGTACTAGCCTATTACTAGGACGTTGATGTCGGTAAAATTTGCTTAGAGGCCTCTTTATTCAGGCTTAAGGATATTTACGAGCCTGAAAATCTTCAGACTAGGGACCCACGACTTAAAATTCCTCCCGGAGGACTTGCTCCTTGGATTTTTCCGTCCTAAAAAATCCATCGACCGCGGCCAGATTTGAATCCGCGACCCTCGGAACCAGAGGAGGAGCATAATCACTAATCCACCGCGGCCGGTTCATTTGACAAAATTAATAATAATAATAATAATAATAATAATAATAATAATAATAATACATCCATAGTAATCTGCCCGAGGGCAGGTCATTCACTGCAATCATAGCATTTTCATGCTGTGCTTTGCAGCTTTACTAGGGAATTGTAGGTGTGATAGCTTCCCGTTGCTTTCCACACAATAATAATATAATAATAATAGGCCTAATAATGATAATAATAATAATAATAATAATAATAATAATAATAATGTTAGGAATTTCTCTATAATACAGCAATTTTCCTACAACCCATTGTAAATTTTACTCCTCCATACATCTCTATTCTTTGTATCACTCTCTGTTCGAGAGGATTCCTCTCGACACCATAGGCCCTACTCCTATGCACTCCTTGAACCCAGTTATTTTCATCTCCCCTTTCTTCTGTTGCCCTCCGCTTCAAAATTTAATATCATCTTAGGTATCCTGTCATCTGACACCCTCTTTACATAGCCAAACCATTTCAATCTACTTTCTTCAATAAATTGTAGAACATATTTTTTTGAACAATCATTATTTCTCTGATTTTAGTATTTCTAATTTTGTCTCTTCTTAAATTTGTAGAATCCTTCTCCAGAAATCCACTTGTCACCAATAGTTTATGTGCTTGCTCTCTGCTTAATGTCCATGTTTTCACATATAATAATACTAATAATAATGTAATAAGCTTAATAAATTAAACGGGAAAGGCTAATTAATACATGTAGCCTACATCACACGTGAAGATAATGTTTAAACCAAATTTAGAGCAAATATAAATTTAGATATTTTTTCTAATGATTCTAACATCCGGCATCCCCTGATTTTCTGTGGTAGGGAATTCCAGTTGCGAGAAGTGGAGATAGTATATGCCGTGGAATGATGTGATGTTCTATGATAGTATATTATGCAAGACATTATGTTGTGATCGTGTGTTTAAATTAAGGTTGGATCATGAATACTGGAAATGAAAGGCTAAATAATTTGTAGTCGAACAATGTAGAATCTCAAATAAGGCGGGGTGCAAGCGATTTTTTCGCACAAAAAAACTAGTTTGGTGCATAATTACATATTTTAATCAGGTACAAAGGGATGTAAGTGTAGCCTATGCGTTAGGAGTAGATAAAGAAAGATTGTTATAATTTTTCTATTACCTACGATTTTCTGCAAAACTTGCACTTGCACTCCTTTAAATGTATTCACTGAATATCGATTGTTGAATGGTTAGCCTCAAAGAGATATCTAATACGCAGCTAACACGTTGGAAGGGCCAGGCCGGTTCAATTTTCCTAGAAGCTCTATTTAAGCTTGATGATCTTTACGAGTCCAAAAATGTTAATGTTCGTATCCAAGGCTTAAAGTTCATCTCGGAGAATTTTCCGTCGGATTTTTTCATCCTAAAAATTGTAGCAAACCGGCCTGTGTTTAAAGCCAGGATCCCCGGGATTATAGACAAGGAGATTACCCCCTAGATCACAGAGGCCGTTAATTGTTGCCATATATCTTTATTTAAGAAATGTTCCATATAAGTGTCATTCATTGCTGATGACGTAGAATATTATGCATTACAGGGACTCTTGTAGACCTAACTTCTCTCAAAAAACAAACTGAAAATATATAAAACTGTCATTCTTCTACTTATATTAGCCTAGGCCTATATGGATGCGAAACATGGACTCTTACTTTAAGGGGGAAGAAAAGATTACGAGTATTTGACAATAAAGTTATTAGAAAAAATGTTAGACCAAAGAGAGGTTAATAAATAGTCTAATGGAGAAGGCTATATAATAGTGAGCTTTCTGTCAGGTAATTATTCACATACTGCAAAAATATATATATTTTTTCGATTATTTATTTGAATTTATGTTGATGGCAGGCTGGTATAGAATCCCCAAAAAAAATATTCCAGTACCTTTTCCTGTTTTGCTTCTTAAAGTTGTTCTGATTGTTGCTCTATTTATACAGTATAATAGATAATGATTGTTGTGTTTAGGTAGCGAGGGCAGATCTTCAGGCGCCTGCAGTCCCAGCACAAGACTGGCTCTGATGAGCGCGTCTGCAGTAACGTCTTCCTGCACGTACATGGCACATGAGAGACTCAGTTACGCATTCAGTGTCTGGAGGATGGAAGGCGACTGGAATGGCGGTGGCACCCACGTCTAGCAGGTAGGTTCACCGCTGTATAATAAGTAGAAACACGCCTATGAAGACTTCTTTTTTTTATCAGAATTCTTCTTGTAAGCCCATGTTTCCCTTAACAGAGATTTAGGCGCTTTTCCCCAACATGGATGAATTCGAACCATACTAATTTAGTAACACTTGTTTTCGTATAGGCCTAGATGTCATTTGAGTGGTCCATGGTCAGCGTTCCGCCTCATACTGACATCTAGGAAATCAAGGTAGTACTAGGACGGGAAAAATTGGGTAAATTTTGCTTAGAGGCTTTTCATTCAGGCTTAAGGATCTTTTACGAGCCTGAAAATCTTCAGACTCGGGACCCAAGGCTTAAAGTTCCTCCCGGAGGACTTGCTCCTTGGATTTTTCCATCCTAAAAAATCCATCGACCTCAGCCGGGTTTGAACCCGCGACCCTCGGGACCAGAGGCAAGGAGCATAACCACTAGTCCACCGCGGCCGACTTTTTTTTATCAGAATACGAATAAAAAAATCCATGTTGCGACAGGCCTAGAAGGTCATTCTCCTACCAGCCGGCGCTGGCATCAGATCCACATGTGTTAATCACGTAGATAGACGATTATTCTGCCAGTGTAGGGGTGACATGTGGTCAGCATGTCGAGTCCCCTAGCCACTATAGCTGGTTTTCTGAACTTCGAGCCGGTACAAAATGTAGCTACCCAAATGCCTCACGATGCTGTGTAGACACCGATCCCATATTAATCGAAATTCCATGAGAAAATTTAGACTCAGACCAGCGCAAGTCCCGTAGCTCTGCGCCAAGGCATCTTGTAGTATCCACTCGGCTATGTAGGTTATTATAGTCTCTGCGGTTTATCTTTACGAGACATTTGTAGAAAGATACAACTGTAATCACCTCTCACTCGCACCAGTGATGTCGGTGTTTTTCTTCACCAGTTGTTAATAGGGCGAAGGGTGAAGAGGAAAACTGACAACAGGGTGGGTTCTTTCTTTTGTTTCTGGACTAAAGTGGTCAACTATCTACCCTTGTATCTCCATTTCCCTATTTGCCAAGTTAAGCCAGCTATAGACTACAATAATTGAACTACTGTTAGACCATGACCCGGTGGTAGGCCTACATAAATATATAGCCTATATGCAAGAAAAATTAATGTTTGCATTGGGAGCCTGAGTGGAGAAGATGGTATCTCACTAACGTATAAAGTTAGAGGTCTCGGGTCCAAATCCCTGTTCGGGCGTTCATATGTAGACCTAGGCCTATAAAATCCGGTGTTAAATTAACTTAGATAATAGCCTAATTATGTAAGGCAGCTCCTGCTCGTCACATCGCTGTGAACAAGATCGACTCCCGATCACTTCATGTGGGTTTCGTGGTGGACGTAACGGAGCTTGGACAGATTTTACTCTGGGGTTTCTCCCGTTTTCCCCTGCCACAAATTTCATTCCACTTCAGTATTTGCCCATACTCATCTCATCCGTTTTATTCATAAGCCCAATTAACGGTATGATCGGTCGACATCCTTGTCGTTCACATACGCCCATAGCCTATCTAGAGAATTTAACCTCATCCCTCGACCCATTCCTGGGTTGGACACAAGTTCAAGAATATTATTTACAATAATTAAGTAAAATCAAAACAATGAACGGCAAATAAAAAGTTAAAACAAACATCCATCCATAGTAATTCTGCCCGAAGGCAGGTCCTTCACTGAAATCATAGCACTTTCATGCTATGCTTGCAGCTTTACTAAGGAATTGTAGGTGTGGTAGCTTCCCGTTGCTTTCCACACCGGTGAAAGATGATGATGATGGCCATATGATTTTGGGGGACCGTTTGGGTCTTAAAGTTTTCCTGACATTTGTCTTACAGGTGAGGAAAAACACCGATAAAAACCTCACCCAGAAAAACTGCCCCGACCGGGGATCGAACCCGGGCCCGCTGCGTGACAAGGCAGCACGCTACCTTGAGACGACCACAGCAGTGAACATAAAACAAAGATATTGAGAGAGTTCCGTAGGAATGAAACTACTGAGGTTCTCATGAAACGATTTTTAAAGAATTTTTATTTAGTAGACACGAAAAGTAGATATAGGCTACAGGGAATGATTGGAAAGCATTAGCCCAGGATAGGGATGTATGAAGAGCTTATGTCCGCGCGCCCATGAACCTACGGGTTCGATAGTGCCAGTGAGTAAGTAAGTAAGACACGAAAAGTGACCATGATCAAAACTCATAGGGCTATATGTTATATATATTTTATGTATATAGGAATTTCAGGTAATTTGGACCCCTGTTTTAAAATTTGTCTTTCTTCTTTTAGGCCCTAATTAAGGAATTTTAATTTTGTTTAATTTATTACAGTGATTATCATTAGTGTTGAACTATTGGAAACATCTTCATAATTTATAATTTTTTTTAGCGCCTATATTACAAGAAAGGTCCATTTTATCCTCCATATTCGGATAAAGTGGACCCCAGAGACCACCTTAGCTTTTAGTCTATTTTTAAGTTTATTTACTCTATTAGTATAGCCTATACAGACAGGCACAGATTAATCTAAAAATATTTATAACTGATCATAATTAAAAAGCATTGATATTTATTTAATGTTTTGAAAAAAAATATTGTTTAATATAACATTCACGCATTCATTCAACTGCAAAAAAGCGACGTTCTTTGGATTTAGTAAAAATACAAGGATATTAAATAAATTAAATGAATGGTTTTTACAGATAACATCCTCATTGATAAAATACATGTATTCGTGTAAAGTGGATCCAGGTCCTCGTGGAGGGTCCACGTTAACCGAATTCCTTTGTTATGTTTAATCATTTTATAGGCCATGTCACATAATATCCAACCAATCCTGTCAGTGTATTAAAACAGCATCTACATAATATAGGCCTAAGATATTTAAGAACTTTCTTCAACATTTGTAATATTAAATAACAGAAATTAATAATTGATTCTTAGCTTGAAAAACTTTTAGTTGCCATTTTCATAAATATCACAAATAAACCCTTCTTCGCACAAAGAGTAAAAGAAACTGGCCTTGAATCCGTCAAAGTTGATGAGGGGAAGAAGTTAAAATATTTTCTGTTCGAGGGCAGCACCAATTAAAGAAGATATTAACAGCGTCCACTCAAACAGAAGGGTCCACATTATCCAAACTTCCTTATATATAGGCCTATATATATACATAACATGTGTGTATCCGTTAACGCTCTAGCGGCCGCAATTTTTGTTTCATCAATATCAAACTTTGCATAGCATATTAATTCGTTGAAAAAGCAAGACAGTGTTCGTTAACCAGCAAAATCGGAAAATTAGATGTAAGGAGTTTTACTTAAAACTAAAATATAATAATCGCTGTAGCGGTAGCAATTTTCTATTTTTTACAATGAAATTCAGTAAGCCTACATAGGCCTACTGTTAAAATAAACCCAGAAAGGTTGCCTACTCTGCGAATTGCAGGGAAATCCGGCTAACCTATTATCGAAGTTAAAACTTGACTCTAGCAACCATGATGTTTGGTTCGTTGGATGTAAGCGATGCAATCTAATTAACTCTTAAATTGGGAACGTATGTCTAGGCCTAGGCCTATAGCCTACTTTTTTTTTTTCAATTTCAATAAATTATATAGGAAGGTAAATAACGAGCTTTCAGTAATCAGTTATTGGTTAATAATTCTTCTTTCTTCTTCTTCTTCCTCCAATGGCGCTACAGCCGGAAGCTGGCCCGGGGCTTCTTCATGCGAGATTTCCAATCTTCTCTATCCAACGCTCTTTGTTGCATGTTCCTCCAGTTCAAGATTTGATGACAATCTTCCTTCACTGAGTCCATCAATCTTGTCTTAGGTTTTCCTATTGGCCGCTTCCCAGACGTCTCCTCCGTCATCATTTTTTTAGGTATGCATTCTTTATCCATTCGGTTAAATAATTAATCATTCAAATAAAATTAGTTCAAGATAGCAAAACAGACTCAATCTGTAAACTCGTAGGCTATTACAATAATCAACTAACTGGCGTTACCAAACACAAGTAGTTGGAGGACCGCCATTTGGGAGCAGCCGCTTGGGCATAGTACAAATTATTTTAAGATTTGCATTAAACATGTATTTTTTAGAATGTCAAAGTCCAAGGGACATGAATTGTGGGAGGGACTTTAAGACGTGTGTCCCGAGTCTGAACATTTTCAGGCACGTAAAAGAAGCGCAAGCCTGAATAAAAAGGTATCTCTCCAAAATTTAACAGACCTTCTTCCATCTAGGCCTATCATTATCATCATCATCCTTCATACTATAGAAAGCAACGGGAAGCTACCACACCTATAATTTCCTAGTAAAGCTGCAAAGCATAGCATGAAAATGCTACGATTGCAGTGAAGGACCTGCCCTCGGGCAGAATTACTATGGATGGAGATATATATTTATAGCCTATATACATTAGAGTGGTCCTTATTTTCGACTTTTCATATTTCATTCCGTATATCTCCTCCCCCCTCCCCTTTTAGTTGTAAGAAATAATTTAAAGTAGGCCTACATTTTGTTGAAATTTAAGACGAGAAAACCGTTCCGCATTGAGCTAGAAGAGGCGCGACATTGAAAATAAAATACCGATAAAAATGGTGATGATAGGCCATGTGATGATAACAATTAATTTCATTTAAATAGCTGTAGGCCTATTTGAAGATATTATTATTTTGTTGAAGATAATAAAAAAAGTAGGGCCTACTCTTGCTTTAAATAATTTTTTTGAATATTTATAAAATTAGTTCCAGTGCGGGACGGGGGTTAATTTTAATTTATTGTAATGAAATTTGATACTCTTCAAATAGGGCTAAAAGGGGAAAAAATAGACGGCGTGAGTTGAAATCAGGCATTTTAATTCCACCCCTCTAAATAAGGATGTCTAAATCTTGCCAGTTCCGTCTTCAAACTGTTAGAACCATCTCATCCTCGGACGTCCCACATCTCTTCCTCCTTGAGGTTGATAGTTAGGCCTATACGCTAGTGCTGGGATCCTTCCGTCATTCGTAAGATCCAGGTGAGCTCTCCAATTGTCTCCATATTCCTTAATTTCTAATTTAAGTTATATAATATAATATATAATATTATAGGCCAATTAAATTCTTCTCTTACGCCTACATCTTCATTTCTTAAGATCCATTTTTGTGCAGCGTCTAAATAAGTATGTAGGCCTTATGTTTATTAGGGAGGTCCTTATTTAGAGGGATGTCGCGTCTGTTCTGGCTTAATGCGGCGCAGGTTCCTCATTTTAAATTCAACCAAATTAACTTTAAATTAGCCTAGGATCTACTTCTTACAACAAGAGGAGAAAAAAAAAGCAAGAGTGTGTGCGTAATAAAATATGAACAGTCTGAACTAAGAACCACCATAATATAGGCTATATACTATATCATCACATTTTGAGAACCTTTTTTTCCAAATTTCGTCCGCGCTCTGTATTCAAGGGAAGATGCCTTGGCGCAAGAGCTACGGGACTTGCGCTGTTTCGAGTCGCCATGGGGTAAAAAAATTCTCATGGGATTTCGGCCAATATGGGACCGGAGCCCACCCAGCATTTTGAGGAATTTGGGTAGGAATGTAGCGATTGGTAGCTAGAATAAGTAGCGATTCCAGGTTGAGAAGACCAGCTATAACGGCTGGGGATCCGACATGCTGACCATAATCACCTTATACTGGTTCAATGATAGTCTACCTCTGTTATTAACACATGTGGATATCAGGTCAGCAGCCGGCTGGTAGACCAAGGGCCTTCTAGGCCTGTCGCGCCTGGAGTTTTTCAAATTTCTGGTGTCTCCCTGTAATACTTGGGTTTGAAAACCAATATTAACCCTCAGCTGAGACAAGAGCCGCCACTGGTAATAGGCTACAGTTTTCATGAAACGGTCTGGTGTCGGATTACCGTTTGTTGAAACATACCGACTTGATAGATGTGGACTAGAGATACGTGCTGACCACTCCTTCGCTCTTATCTACGTCATGGCTCATCCAACAATACGCGCCTTGTTACGCGCAATGTTTCCCACACACATTCCGCTTAATCAATTACTTCCACTCGTCACAATTAACGCTTTTTATATAAAACTTTGATACATAGCCTATATCTTACAATACCAGGGCTCACCGACATCAATCTCTAGTATATAACTTTATTACTATTTTTTTAAAAGATATTGCGATCTGCCGTACTTACAAGAATGGCGACTATGACAAAGTTCAATTTCCTAAATTTCGGGGCCAACCTATAAATAACTAAATAACTATCCCTACTATATAACAAATAAGATGTTAGATACCTTACTTTTTGCAGACGACCAAGTTCTAATATCTAGTTCAGAGGATGGTCTACAGAAATCACTCTTTCAGTTAAATAACATTATACAGAAATATAATTTCAAAATATCAATAAGTAAAACGAAAATCCTAGCTTTTAAGGGATCAGATACCGTAAGAGCTAAAATAATTCTGGAGGGGAAACCCATTGAACAAGTGAACCATTTTAAATACCTGGGTTATGAAATCTCCTATTTTAAAAATGAAGATCTATTTAACAAACTTAATAAATTTAATTATATATGTGGAACAATCAAAAGGATATTTAAAAGCACAAGAAAAGAAACAAAACTAAAATTTTATAAAGTAGTGGCAGTCCCCTTACTATTGTATGGTAGTGAATTTTGGGTTTTAACTAAAAGAGAAGAGAAGATCATAGAAGCAGCTGAAATGAGATTTCTGAGAAGTGTGGTTGGTTGCAAACTTCTAGATAAGAGAAGAAGTGAAGATATTAGAATGAGCTAAATATCTTTAAACTCTTAGATAGAATAAAATAATCTAGAAAAACTGGAAAGAACATGTTCAAAGAATGGAAGATAATCGCATTCCCAAAATTACTACTTAAATACAAACCAAAAGGACGCAGGAATGTTGGTAGAGCGAAGAAGAGATGGATCCAACTTTTGAATGAATCTATGAGACCGGAACAAGCCACATGGGCTTAATCCGTAATTGTTGATGATGATGATGACTATCCCTACTGTAATATTACAAATTACCTACCAAGGGCGGGAAGTAAAAACCACTGTCCTTTATGTATAGCCTACATACTACGTATAATGTATCCATCCATAGTAATTCTACCCGAAGGCAGGTCCTTAACTGGAATCATAGCATGTTCATCCTATGCTTGCAGCTTACTAGGGAATTGTAGGTGTGGTAGCTTCCCGTTGCTTTCCATACCGGTGAAGGATGATGATGATGATGGCCATATGATTTCGGGGACCGTTTGGGCCGTAAAGTTTTCCTGACATTTGTCTTACAGGTGAGGAAAAACCCCGATAAAAACCTCACCCAGAAAAACTGCCCAGACCGGGGATCGAACCCGGGCCCGCTGCGTGACAAGGCAGCACGCTACCTCGAGACCACAGCGGTGGACGTATAATGTATGTAGGCCTATAAAAATATATCCAAAAGGTGATGTTAATATACACTATAGGAAACAAATCACTGCATTTTATATGAACTGAACTTTTTTTGAAACAATATAAAACGATAAATTCGTATGTGCCGCTGTTTTATTCCTGATTGGTGTCGAGGCCTGTTGTAGTCTCAATTACTGTCGCCATTTACATATATAGGCCCCTACATTGGCCAGGCTGCTAACGTCAGTCAGTGTTGTATATTGAACGCAAATATTTCCAACAAAGTTATAAATTTACTATTATGCCTATTTATTATTTGAAAACACCATCGTGCAAAGAATAATGTACAACACACGTTTATGAAGTGTTTTATAGAATTCGAAATTTCCTCGCGTCTGTAAAAACCACTTCCCAATCTCGCATTGTAATATGATAGGCCTATAGTATTATTTAAAGGTGCTGCCCCGAGTAATTGAAGGTATCATGGCCTAGGCACAAGAGCTAGGGGACACATGCTGGTCGAACCCATGAATACCAACTCCTGAACATATACATAATATTGCCTTAAATAAATAATGGGTTAATACATAAATTTAAGAAAAAAGTAAACCCCTCAGCTTTCGATACCCGTAAATCCTCATCTGGGGCAAGGATCCTCTTTTGCCGAAATGTTCTGAAGCTACTGACGTTTCTGTGGCCACATTCTATAAAATTCTTAGTTTATGTTTCTCTATTAATCATAGTGAGGCTTCTCGTTGCTCCATAGTATGTACCACCAAGAAAACACAATAGACAAATGCGATTTTGTGAAAAAGCAAATTCGGCGTAAAGTGCATTTTTTTTTAATTCAACCACCAACTATAACCTACAATGTGTTTTCCTTTAACCTAAAATAATGTTATTCTTCTAAAAATGTAGGGTCTATGTTTAGTGCATCTTCTTCCATTATATTCCATTTTATTCATTAATAATAATAATAATAATAATAATAATAATAATAATAATAATAATAATATCTATCTATGAAAGATTTAATTTGGCGCAACAAACATATGTCAATAGAAAACAAAACCCGCATATACAAAACGATAGTTCGACCAGTTATCGTATATGGAGCAGAAACTAGGGCTGATACAACAAAAACTAAACGAATAATAAGCACATGCGAAATGAAAATCTTAAGAACTATTCAGGGGAAAACATTATTTGATAAAATACACAACACAGAAATTAGGGACAAATGCCATATTCAAGACATAACCAAATATATTATAGATAGACGAAAATATTGGGTCATATAGAAAGAACGGAAGAAAACCGGCTTGCAAAAAGAGCTAAAGATGATAGACCAATGGACGGGAGAAGAACAAGAGGAAGACCTGCCAAGAGATGGATAGACAGTGAATGCACATCCAGTACGTCTTCCTCCGAGGAGTGATTTTGGAAATAAACAGGATGAAATTCCTACAAATTAAGTTTAAGAAGAAAGAATAATAATAATAAAAATAATAATAATAAATAATAATAATATAATAATAATAAACATCATGTTCTTCTTTGTACAATCTTTCACAGCCCATAGGAATCTCATTTTCGCTGCCTGATTTTACGTTTTCTTTTTCTATAGGACCCAGGCCTCAATTCCATACATCGCCACTGGTAGTGCCATCGTTGAGTAAAATCTTAGATGCGTATCCTTTCTTGCTTTGTTCCTCAGTGTTCGTCTTATTGTTCCACAAATAGGCCTATGTAGAAATGTCTGCATTTTCTTATTTAAGTTAGGCTATATCTTGTTTTTTCTTCATAAGTTATATCGCAGCCCAAATACTGAAAGTGTGAAACCTGTTGTAACACTTTATCTTCTATTACTATTTTTGTTCTTACTGGGTATGATTATTTTCCATGCCACGCCATTACTTTTAGTTTTAAATTTTGAATTATGATATTTCTTACATATAGGCCACTATTAAATATATAAACTGCCTTTTTAAAGCCTGCCATCTCTGCCAAAAATTAAATACTATAAGATGATGATATTATTATTATTATTATTATTATTATTATTATTATTATTAAGATATGAGAAGAAATGTCAGAGGGAAAATAAATTGGAAGGGCTATCACGAACTCTTTTCAACATCTACCAGGAAGACATGATAAAGATTGCTTCAGGAATACGGGAGGCGTAAACATGGGAGGAAGAAGAATTAAGTGCATAATATTTGTTGATGATATGGCTTTGCTAGCAGAAGATGCATTGACACTGAGGAACAAGCTGATGGAGCTAAATGACAAGTGTGAGGATTATGGAATGAAGATATATATAGGCCTAAATAAGATGAAGGCTATGATTATAGGAAGGAAACCAAGGAAGATAAAACATGAGGATTGAAGATGAGGCCATTGAGCAAGTGGAAAGCTTCAAATACTTGGGTTGTAACATGAACTGCGGTCAAGAAGTAAACCAGAGGATAACAATGGCAAAATAAGCTTTTAACAAAAAAAAAAAAAAAGATTTCCTGTGAACCTTTGGCAAAAGAATTACAGAAAAGGCTAGTGAAGTGCTTTGTGTGGAGTGTAGCATTATATGGTGCAGGGACTTTAACATTATGACGGAATGAGAAAAAGCGACTGGAAGCTTTTGAGATGTGGATATGGACAAGGTTGGAGCGTATAAAATGGACAGACAAAATAAAAAATAAAGATGTGCTAAATAGAGTGGACGAAAGAAGAACAATGCTGGAACACATAAAGAAGAGGAAAAGAAATTGGATTGGCCACTGGTTAAGAAGAAACTGCTTGCTGACGGATGCCCTAGAAGGAATGGTCAACGGAAAGAAAGTTAGAGGCAGAAAAATACATCAGATGATAGACAATATTAAAATAAATTGTTTGTTTGCAGATTCAAAAACGAAGCCTGAGTTAAGGAAAGAGTGGAGAATGCTGAGTCCGCAGTGATAGAATGAATGAATTATTATCATTATTATTGTTATTGTTATTAAGTTATTATTATTATTATGATGTGCAGGTGCCAGCCGCTTTGAAGTGCGTATGTGTGGGTGTGGAGAGAGTTATTCCTGCTAGGAAACTATACACATATCACACTTCAAAGCGAATTCTAAATAAATTCTAGATATAAAGAAATCCATTGAGGTCGTAAATCACAGCGGCACTTGGGAAATCCCCACCTCGCCATCACAACCACAATAAATAACCTACTAACAGTGTGAAAATTGTATTACTGGATCCTTCAATTACAAGCAAATTCATGTTCCTATATAAATTTGTTACATTTCTCAAACTTTGCAATTAGACCTTATTTGTTTTGTGACTTATCAACAAACACATTATGTTAAGTAACACTAAGAAATTGGGGCTGCAAGTAAATAAATCTATGTACACAACTAAATATACGGTCACACTAACTAACTCTCTGGCACGGAACACATATGTTCATGACCGCGCGGACAAAAACTCTACACGTCCCTTCTTCTTCTTCGTCAGGCTCTCACGATTTCCAGTGGAATGTCTTGGCCTTCTCAACCAGTTTACGCCACTTCTTCCTAATCCGTTTGCAGTAGATTTCAAATCAAAAATCCCCATCTCTCTCAAATCTTCAATTACGTCATCTTCCCATCGATCCTTGGGTCTTCCCCTTGGTTTTGTTCCCTATGGCTTCGAATTAAAAATATCATTCGGCAATCTTCCCTTTGGCATTCTTAGTGTATGTCCAAACCATTGTAATCTTTTGGATTTGATGAAACTAACTATATTTTCTTTATTATTCTTGAGGTATAATTCGTCATTCCTTCTCAACCTCCAATTTCCATTTTCCTTTACTGTACCTAGCACTCTCCTAAATATTTTCCTCTCAAACGTTAATAGTCTTAATTTATCTGCTTCTTTTAGTACCCAGGTTTCAGCTCCATAACATATGATTGGTCTTATTATTGCCTACACGTCCCTATCCTGAGCAAATATTTTCCAATAATACCTTAAAAACCAATAAAATTAAACATATGTTCACACATAGAAATACATTAAAATGAAAATAGAGAGCTAATGACAAAAGAGGGAAATTTTGATGAAGTGACTGAACAATGGTATTAGGAACAATAATTACAAACAGGAATGAGATGCACAAAGAAATTAAACATTGATTCAAATCTGGAAATGTATGCTACTATTGTCCCAAATTCTCTCAAAAAACATAAAACTGAAAATATGTAAAACTGTTAACTTATTCTCCCAGTTAATATAATAGGATATGGTTGTAAAACATGGACTCTTACTTTAAGGGCGGAGAAAAGATTACGATTATTTGAGAATACTACACAACAGTGAACTACATGATCTTTATGGGAACCAGATAATTATAATAAGAAGAGTTAAGTCTTGTAGACTGTGATGGCAGGACATGTGGCACGAATTGGGGAATGGTAGAGGGCCATGGCAGCTCCTTATCGGGAAACAAGAGGGAAAAACGCCCAGTATGTAGACCAAGAATGAGGTGAGAGAATAACATTAACCCCGATTTGAGGGAACTAGATTATACAGGTGATGATTGGATAATATTAGCTGAGGATAAGGATGCATGGAGAGGTTATGACCGCGTGGTCATGAATTTACTGGTTTGATTGTGCTAGTGAGTTAGTTATGAAAACCATGTTGGCACCATGGTCATCTTGGTTATATTAGGTCATATGTTTCATGTTCCAGTTGATATTTTTTGTAAATTTTAGGTCATAACTGCATATATATAGGGAAGGTCGGGTAATGTGGACCCTTCTGTTTGGGTGGACCCTGTTAATATCTTCTTTAATTGGGTGTGCTGCCCTCGAACAGAAAATGTTTTAAACTTCTTCCCCTCATCAACTTTGACGGATTCAAGGCCAGTTTCTTTTATTCTTTGTGCGAAGAAGGGTTTATTTGTGATATTTATGCTCTATGGATCAGAAGCCTGGATACATAAAAAACAAGATCTAAGTAGGATAACGGCGGCAGAAATGAAATTTTTGAGATCTGTTAAAGGGTGCACTAAGGAAGACAGAATCAAGAACACGGAAATAAGACAGGAACTTGAAATATTTGCAATAACTGATAAAATAGATAATACCTATAGACAAAAATGGAAGCAAACACATAGAATGAATGAAGATAGACTATCCAAAACAAATAACAAAATACAAACCTAAAGGCACACCGAGATGTGGGCAGACCTAGAAAGAGATGGGCTGAAGTCGGACGGGTCAACAGACCTAATTCCATGAATGCAGATGATGATGATGATTTATCAAAATTACCACTTTAAAAGTTTTTCAAGCTAAGAATCAATTCTTAATTTCTGCTATTGAATATTACAAATGTTGAAAAAGCTCCTAAATATATTATAGGCTATTAAGTAGACGCTGTTTTAATATACTGACGGGTTTGGTTTGATATTATGGTGACATGGTGGCTGTGTAAAATAATTAAACATAACAAATAATTCGGTTAATGTGTACCCTACACGAGGACCTGGGTCCACTTTACACGATTAAGTATATTTCATCAATGAGGCATTATCTGTAAAAAAACCATTCACTTGATTAATTTTATTTAATATCCTTGTAATTTTTACTTAGGGCCATAAAACAACCAAGAACCGCTCGCTTTTCTGCAGTTGAATGTGTGGTTGTGAATGATATAGTCAACAATACATTTTTCAAAACATTAACTCGGCTAAATATCAACGGCTTTTTATTTATCCAGACATGCATAATATTGTTCAGATTAATCTGTGTCATGTCTGCCTAAATTAATAGAGTAAATAAACTTAAAAATGGACTAATAGCTCCACATTATCGAAACATAAATGGAAGATGAGCGGATGGACCCTTTGGCTTGTAAATTTAAAAAAGTTTATAAATGTGTGAAGGTAGCTTCCATGTTTGAATAAAATGACAATTCTATTTTCATAGTTACAACACTAATGATAATCACTATAATTTACCAAAATCATAATCCCATAATTAAAAGAAGAACAACAAAATTCAACCAGGGGCCTCCAAATTATACCCAAGTTTCCATTGTAGGCCTATATATATTGTTATAATTAAATTTTTGAGTAGTTTTAGGGTCAGAAAAATCCTATGCCTAATGATTAACATCATATTGGATTACCAGCCCCTGTCCAATAGAGTGTACAGATATGTATTTGCTGATGGTAGGCCTATAGGTCTCATAGGCTCGAACCTATTATTCCTTGATAATGGTACGTAGGATCATGTTGAAACGTCGGAACATTGGCCACGGGCCAATTTTGACTGCACCTTTGTTATCGTATGAGACCTATATGTAGTATTTGTATAATAAATGATTAAGTGTGGATTTAAATAAGGTTTGTTGTAGTAAAGTACAAATAGAAGCAGCCTATACGCGAGACGTGGCGGTCTGAATCTCAG
Organism: Diploptera punctata; assembly: GCA_030220185.1. Lineage (NCBI taxonomy): Eukaryota > Metazoa > Arthropoda > Insecta > Blattodea > Blaberidae > Diploptera > Diploptera punctata. The sequence continues at coordinate 28,348 of JASPKZ010009759.1, forward strand.
ACTGTGTGAATGTTTACTCGAGCTGTGGGGAATTTTATCCGGTGTGTGTCCTCCCCAGAGTAATGGGGGTCTGTTTTTGTGCCAGCACAAATAAATAAACAACTGCTACTGTCTTCCAGCTTCTCATTCAAAATTACTGCTCCCCCCGCCATTAACATCCTCATTATACAGCTACCATAACCATTATTATTATCATTACCATATTATGATTATTAGCAACATTGTTTATTATTATTATTAGCAACATTATTGTTCTTGTTATTACCCCATTATTTGTTAGCAATCATCACTGTTATTATTATATAATTATTATTGTTACCTTTATTATTTTATTATAATTAATCATTGTCATTATTATATTATTATTATATTATTATCATGATTATCATTTGAATCGCCAGTCCAATTATTTATTATTATTTATTATTATTATGATTATGATTGCATATATATATAATTATTATTATTATCTACTATTATTATTACTTTATTAGTTTTATTATATTATTATTATTATTATATTTATATTATTAGAATAATTCGATGTCATTAGATTGTTGTTATTCTTATGATACATTTATTATTATCATCATCATGCATCTTCCAAAACAGATTTAAGGCCGAAAGCCTATCACAGTTTCAGTGAAGCATTCTCGATCCATCTTTTTCTAGGGCGTCCCAAAGATCTTTTACTTTGAGGACGGCAATGAAGCTTCACTTTTGGAAGTCTATTACGAGTCATTCGTTGCATATGAGTTTTCCACTGTAGCTGGTATAATAATAATAAAATAATAATAATAATAATAATAATAATAATAATAATAACAATAATAATAATTATTATTATTATTATTACTATTATCATTATTGCTACCGGTAGGCCTATGTGTTTGTTGCTATGCAGGCCTACAGTAGGCCTACCTGAATCCTCCATACAAAATCTTGACCAGTAACAGTTAGTAGCATTCCAGAAGCAGAAGATGAAACACGTGTTTAGAAAGACCTCCTAAATGACAGGATTTAATAGTTGAGGACGACTGAGATCTCGAGTATCAATTTTATATTTTCAACTTTTACATAGTGATCTCAACGGTGTTTCTTAATGAATTTTAAAACAATTGAAACATTTTAAGCCCATTCCATGTTTTATCACATTTATTTTTCCTCATGTTTTAAGTGTTTGTTTAGGTCTTCCCAGTTTGCGTACATCTTGCGGGTTGCAATCGACTGATTGTTTTTCAGTGGATGTATCATCCTTCTTCTGAATATGACCTATCCATCTCCTCCTCATAATTTTTGCTTTGAATCTTGTCTGATATTGTTTTATGTGCCATAAATTTACGAAATGGACCCACGACATTACTTCCCTTGCGAAAAAGAAAGTTATATTCAAGATTTTTACGCCCTTAAAAATCAATCTACCCAGGCCTGGTTTGAACACGAGAACTTCGGATCTAAATGTAAGCTCTAAATAGTAATTTAAAAAGTCAAAACATTTATATGCATTTTGTTTATTGGATTGTTGCTATGGCAACAGTACTGTATAAATAGCAATAGCGGTCACTGTAAAATCACAGTTTTTTTGCAGCAACAGCTGTGATGGATCATGGGATGTACACTTACTCATGATTGCTATTCCACAAATTTGTCTTCATTTCTGCACAATTTCACATCACTCGAACCATGTGGCCGAGATTGCAGCCACTAAATCAACTACAATTCTAAAACTTTTTCATCTAAATCAGCTGCTCCTAATTATTTTTTATAGTGGATCCCTTTCTTACTGTATTAAACAATTTGACCAGGGGACTAAAGCTATCACATATGATACCTTGCATAAAACCCCCTAAAACTTTTATTGAAAATATATGTTTTTTGCATCCCTACGAGCCCTTTAAACGTGAAAATAAAAATAAAATTAACTAAATCTCAAATCAGGATCACCGTAAACGTTCCTCCAGCTATTCTATGCCACCGTGTCACCTAAGAATATTCTATTGAAGAAGTCACTGTTAGCATCACGTTGACCAAAGTGATGACACATTCCCGCTAGAACCCATTGCCAACATATTTACTCACATGTAAGGGTATTCTATCCCAGGAGTCCATCTACATTAGTGGACAGGTTAGGGTGAGAAAATCGGCAAGCTAGTTGCGTCAGATTAGTCTAGCGTTCACTTTTTTGTTAGCGTGTTATTGTGACTATTTAACTCATGCCCCAAATAGGAGTCAATGACCAATCACGTTACAATGATTTTTTACTTACAACCAATCACAGTCTTGTTTCGCCTAGAATTTACCAACAAAAGTTTATCATAATAAAGAAAGCACCTCCTTTTTAACATTCTGAATAGGCCATAGCATTATTTTGCAGTGACTGACTCACTAAGAAATACGGCTATCAGATTGTATATATAGTGCATGAATGTCAACACATACCGCTTGCGGGAGTTAATATAAAAACATTTGTACCAATTGATTATACCACCAAAAAAAAAAAAACACTGTTTGCACTTTCTTAAATTTATTTTTTCCCAGAAAAATATAATTGTCATATTTACATCATAGGACATCAGAAATGAATTAATATACAGTTTGATGTGTTTCATTTTTTCTCCATTAGAGATCATTCTTACAATATTGCGTTCCTTTGTCAATAAATAATATGATCTGGTTGCAGTGACGAACAAAAGAAGCAAATGAAGCGTACCAATCGTTTCTCATTTGTTTTCAAACATTAAATAGGCTATATAAATATTTTAAAATAACTATATTTAAATAATGATTTGTGAGTAAACAGCTTAATTTTATTCGTTAAATAGTCCTAACAAATGCCACTCTTGCTTTCCAAATTCTCTAGATAAATTGGAAATCACTCGTGGCATTACTTATGATAATTGGCTATACTGTCTGAGCAATGATTAATGCATATTTTACGCTGTAAAAATGGTGATTTTAGGTTATTTTGAGCTCAACTTCATTTTAAGGCATTTCTCACATTTTTTTTGGAAAAAATCAAAATAGGTTATATATTTCTCTCGGGTAATTATTTATAGGCTATACTGCAACAATTGTGTGTTTTCCATTTTTAATGCATTTAGGCTATATGGTGGTACGGTGGCATAGAATCTCCAAAAGATTCACTGATTTTCGAACAAAGATTAAATACGTTAAACGTTAATAGGTAGGCCAGAAATGAGATGGGAAAATAACATTAACCATGATTTAAGGGACATAAATTGAGCAGGAAATGATTGGAAAACATTATCTTTGGAGAGGGATATATGGAAATCTTATGAGTGTCCATTTATTTAGTTTTATTGATGTAAACTTCCAGCCCCAAATTTATTGTTCATCATCATCTTAAGGCACGACAACTTGGAAAGTGAAAGTTTTGGCCTTCTCAACAATCCTCCTCCATGTCAATCTGTGTCTTGCCATATTCAAATCAGTCACTTTCATTTTCTTTAGATCGTTCATTGTGTCATCCTCCCATCTGATCTTCGCTCTTCCAACAGCTCTGCATCCTATAGGTTTCCATTTGTAGAGTTTTTTTGACCAGTCTCTGATCATCCATTCTTATCAAATGTCCAAACCAACCAATTTTGAGAGATCTTATATGGTTTACTATATTCTGATTTTTTATTAATTTGTTTAGTTCGTTATTTGTTTTGATTCTCCAACAGTTACCAGTTCCTCTATTTGGTCCAAATATTCTTCTTAAAATTTTTCTTTCAACAATTAGTAATTTCTGTTTTATTGTTTCTTTTAGGACCCAAGTTTCACTAGCATCTGTGTAACTACTGGTCTAATGAGTGTTTTGTATAACACTATTTTTGCAGTTTTATCTTAGTGTTACTGAATGAAATTTGAGTATTTCCCCTTATCATCTCCTCGCTATCACCTAATAAAAGCCCTAGTACTATATCAGCATCATACTAATAGTTCGTTTCCTTCTCATTTTTTCGGACTGCACTCCGGAATAGGTATTTTCCTTATACTGCCTTTTCCCGAATGCCATTTTCCGGAATCCAAGTTACTGAAGAAACTTTCCCGAGTTCAGTTTTTTTTCTTTCCCCCCCCCCCCCAATTGATGTGAAATGGGGAAACCCATACAAGCCCTATCCATTGTTTAATTAAAGACGACTTGGAAGCTGGAACTTTAGGCATGAACATTAACATTTTCTTAAGACTGAAATGATGAGTTTTGTTTCCAGCCGGTCAATGGACAGCACTCCGCCTAGCGATACACACTATGGGGATGTTTACAGAGTTTAACATAACGTCCCGAGCATCTGGTTTTCAGAAAAATCTTGAGGGGCGTGTTAATTGTTTTACAGCTTCTCGCTTAAAAGTCAAATTTTGTTTGAACAGTATTTCAAGAATGGGGGCACGCCCGTAGCGTAGTGGTTAAGGCACTGCGCTACAAGCCGGAAGGTCGAGGGCTCAAGTCCCGGTGGGGTCAGGATTTTTAAACTGACTCAAACCCTCTGGCGTCACTATGGCCCTGGGGTCGATTCAGCCTCTAACGGAAATGAGTACCAGTCCCTTGTTCTGGGGGTAAAGGCGGCCGTCACGCAGGGCTGACAACCCGGCTGACATCAAGTGCCGATTGTCTAGAAAAAGTGGGAGCCTTAACCTCCTACTACCCCAAGGGCCTCCTGAGGCCTGTAGTGGGACTACTTTACTAGTATTTCAAGAACATACTGTTCAAGATATTGAAAACACATATGTAAATATGTTTCTTGGAATGAAATAGGGTGAATTTCTGAATCAAAGTTTAAACCACGACCCTGTTTGTCCAATTTTTTTATTGTTTCCATAACAATCATAAAAAGTACTGAAAATTCACAGAAACTGTTATGAAACCATAGACATGATTCAGACATTTGTTTTTGTAATTAACAACCGTAGATTTTCAGTTGTTATGGAAACAAAAAATCGGAAAACCGCGGTCGTGGTTTAGTCTTCGATTGAGAAATCCACTAGACTTTTGATTCGATTTAGTGATAAAATATAGGAATTTCAGGAATATAGGCAAAAATAGGTTCTAACGTTAATTTAGATATTTTTAGGCACTATAGGGCCACCATCTTTTTTATCATAGGTAAGGGCTATTTTATGAATAAAATTAAGCTGTTTACTCAAATCATTATTTAAATATAGTTATTTTAAAATATTCATATAATTAATATAAACGGCGATGTTTGAAAACAAATGAGAAACGTTTGTTATGCTTCATTTGTGCATCACTGCAAACAGATTATATTATTTTTTTGCCAAAGAATCGCAATATTGTAAGAATGCACCCTAGTGGGGGAAAAATGAAACACATCAAACTGTTTATAACCAACATTATAGGTTATTAATTAATTTCTGATGTTCTATGATGTAAATTATATTTTTCTGGAACATAAATACCTGGCAAATAATACGTTTACAAAAGTGCAAACAGTGGTTTTTTTTTTATTATGGTATGAACAATTACTAAGAATGTTTTTGTATTATATCCCGCAAGCAGTATATGTTTACATTCGTGCAATATATATATATATATATATATATATATATATATATATATTTTTCAAATGCCCCAGGTTTGTCTTTCGACATTCCTGGTTTCTCTCCTGGCATGGCGTACTTGTAACCCACTTCTGAGGTTGGGGCGCCTGGAAGGCGGGGTTACGTTGCCCCGATGATATGATGGGTGATGATGATGATAATGGTGTCCCAGGAGAGTCCCTAATCCTAAGCTTAACCTAAGATGAATATGAATGATGATGATTGCGATGGCCATATGATTTTGGGGACGGTTTGGGCCTTAAAGTTTTCCTGACATTTGTCTTACAGGCGAGGAAAAACCCCGATAAAAACCTCACCCAGAAAAACTGTCCCGACCGGGGATCGAACCCGGGCCCGCTGTGTAACAAGGCAGGACGCTACCCCGAGACCACAGCGGTGGATGCAATATATATATATATATATATATATATATATATATATAGCGTGCTGCCTTGTCACGCAGCGGGCCCGGGTTCGATCCCCGGTCGGGGCAGTTTTTCTGGGTGAGGTTTTTATCGGGTTTTCTCCTCGCCTGTAAGACAAATGTCAGGAAAACTTTAAGGCCCAAACAGTCCCCGAAACCATATGGCCATCATCCTTATCATTATCATCCTTACCATTATCATTATCATCATCATCCTTCACCGGTGTGAAAAGCAACGGGAAGGACACCTACACAATTCCCTAGTAAAGCTGCAAGCATAGCATGAAAATGCTATGATTGCAGTGAAGGGCCTGCCTTCGGGCAGAATTACTATGGATGGATATATATATTGGTAGCTGTATTTCTTAGAGAGTCAGTCACTGCAAAATAATGCTCTGACCTATTCAGAATGTTAAAAAGGCGGAGCTTGATTTTAATATAATAAAATTAAGCTGATAAAATCGTGGTGAAAAACGACTGTGATTGGTTATAAATAAAAATTGATTGAAATGTGATTGTTCATTGATTCCCATTTGGAGTATGAGTTAAATAGTCATATAAATACATAAAACGTGTCAATGTAACTTCATTTTAAGTTATCTCTTCAGGAACAAAATAGGTTTTTGCCTGAAATCCGAGGTCTGTTTATTATAAATACAAACCATAGGATATATAAGTTATTTGCGAATGCGGTTTGCAGTAAGTTCAATATAATGATGTATGCGGTGGAGTGCAGTTTATTAATATCCCATATTCACATTAGCAGGGGTTCGAGTCCGCGTCTCGACAAATGAATGACATTAACAGCTGCGGCGACGTTGCCAGATATCCGCCAACAGGTGGCAGTGTTGTGCGTTACAATTAGCTGTTTACACATGTCTTGTCTCTGTCAGTCTGCTTGTTGTACGCCACTCACCGCCTACTAAATCAATACACAATGTCTAATGCATTTAACCTCATTTAATCAAAATCATACATAAAATATAAACTTAGTTTAACCTCTCGGCTTTAAACCACATTTACGTGTAACATTCTATTAATAATCTTCTTCATTATTCTTCATCCGTACAAGTTTTAGGCCTATATGCCTGTTACGATCTCATTGATGAATTTTGTATCCAGCGCTTCTTTGGACGGCCCAGAGATCTCTTCCCTGTCGGACAATAACGAATTGCTTTGGGAAATCTATCTCAACTCATTCGTCGCATATGATTCATCCAGTTCTAGTATTCTTGTATGTACTTAATGACTGGTTCTGAATTTAGTTCCTTCAAGACATCATTGCGTTTGTAATCCCACTTGGTGAACCCTGCTGTACATTGGACATATATCTAATTTCACTAGAAGTTATTCGCTCTCCTCTCCTTCCATTAAAGTCCATGTCTCATTGCAAAGTGCAGGTCTTGCTAAGGTTTTGTATCCATCCATAGTAATTCTGCCCGAATGCAGGTCCTTCACTGCAATCATAGCATTTTCATGCTATGCTTGCAGCTTTACTAGGGAATTGTAGGTGTGGTAGCTTCTCGTTGCTTTCCACGCCGGTGAAAGATGATGATGATGGCCATATGATTTTCGGGGACCGTTTGGGCCTTAAAGTTTTCCTGATATTTGTCTTACAGGTGAGGAAAAACCCCGATAAAAACCTTACCCAGAAAAACTGCCCCGACCGGGGATCGAACCCGGGCCTGCTGCGTGACAAGGCAGCACGCTACCTCGAGACCACAGCGGTGGACAAGGTTTCGTATAATAATAATAATAATAATAATAATAATAATAATAATAATAATAATAATAATAATAATAATAATAATAATAACAATAATAATAAAAATATCAATAATAACAATAATAATAAAAAATAACAATAATAATAATAAGAATAATGACTTTATTTTACCTGACAGTTAAGAGCTTGTCTATACTCATCCAGGTAAGAAAAAATACAAAATTTACTCTTACATCTAATTTAGAAGAAACCAAATTATTACATGGTAGGCCTATGTCTTCATATATAGAGGTGAACAGACAGGCGAATGGAGAGGACTACGTAACAGTGAACTACACGATCTCCTTGGGAAACCAGATATAATAAAAAAAAGTCTCGTAGACTGCGACAGACAGGACATGTGGCACGAATGGGGAATGAAAGAGGGACATGGAAGCTTATTGTAGGAAAACCTAAGGGAAAATCCCCAATTGGTAGACCAAGAATGAGGTGGGAGAATAACATTAACGATGATTTGGAGGAAGTAGATTATACAGGGGATGATTGGAAAACATTAGCTCAGATAAAGGATGTGTGGAGAGCTTATGTCCATGAACCTACGGGTTCGATAATGCCAGTGAGTTAGTTAAAGTCGGCTGTGGTGGTCTAGTGGTTATGTTCCTTGCCTCTAGTTCAAAGGGTCGCGGGTTCAAACCCGACCGCGTTCGATGGATTTTTAGGATGGAAAATCCAAGGAACAAGTCCTCGGAGAGAGACTTCAAGCCGTGGGTCCCGAGTCTGAAGATTTTCTGACTCGTCAAAGAACCATAAGCCTGAATAAAAATGCCTTTGTGCAACCAATAATAACTTTGTTAACTTACCCACTAGATGTCTCATCGAGGCGCTAGGCCGACACTCTATAATTCACTCACATCTACGGGTAAATGAGCGTAACTAAAAATACTTCGTCTACACTAATCCCGGCATAGGGAAGGAAAGGGCTTAAGAAAAGTGGTCCCGCTACAGGAAATTGTAGACCCTTGGGATAGTAGGAATTTAAGGCTCCCATTTTTTCTAGACAATCGGCACTTGATGTCAGCCCTGCGAGACGACCTCCTTTATCCCCAGAAAAAAGCGTGTGGTATTCATTATCGTTGGAGGCTAGGTCGATCCCAGGGCCATGGTGCCGCCAGAAAGTTTGGGTCGACCTTCCGGCTTGTAGCACATTACCTTAACCAACTACGCCACGGAAAACTGGTTATATAAACTATTATTCAACTAACAAAAGAAATAAATAGGCTATTGCGTAAACTAACAAAATCGGGACCATAAATTCGAGATCCAATATCATTAGCTGGTGAAAGTCTTCTATGGAAAAAGGCTCAAACAATTAGATAAAGAAGAATAGTTCTGAAACAATAAAAATAATTATCTTTTTTTAAAGAATTCGCTTAGTTTATGAAGTTCCTGCGTGACTGGGGTTTTTCAGTACATTTTTCAATGTTATTTTAGTAGCCTACTTAACCCTTAAATTGGCAAAACACAAATTTCTTCTGTTAGATATTTGAATGTGGCGGACCGCAGTGAAAACGGAATCTTGTGAAACTGTTATTATTAGGTATATTGTATAATTACAAACACATTTAAGTGGTTTATTTTTGTTCGTTTTCTTCTGATGTATTTAAAATATTAAATTAATTGAACCAACTGATGTATCCAAAAGGATACATTACGAATTTAAGGGTTAACAGAGCGTCCTGGGAAACTCGTGAATTTATAATTCATAAAAAAAACGGAAGTTTTGCCGAAGTCTACCTTAAAATTTCTCCCAGAGAAACATTGTGAAGTACCAAGGCGTTATCAATAAATAAGTGTCGTTTTTAACTACAAGGCATAAAAATCCAGCGCCAAATCTCTCATTTAAACTATTGAGAAGTAGGCTAATACAGCTCCTGAATTGGTAACTGGATAAGCCTACAACCTGCCATCCGCGTCGCGTCCCTCCTCATTCCCACTCCGCTCTTACTCATGAAGAGAAACCGTCTGCTCCGAACAGCGAGTTTTTATTGCTGGATTCTGGTTTTTATTTCTGTGCCTTGCCGTTAAAAGCGGTAGATACATTTTTGAATACATCCTTGGGCACATCACAACGCTATGCTGAGAGAAATTTGAAGGTAGGTTTCGACATGTAATGGTTGACAGTTCCCTTGTGAGATAAACATATCTTCTTCTTCTTATTTGGTATTGCAGCCCGAGTAGGCTTTAACCTCATCTATGGCCTCCTTCCATCCTTCTCTACCCATCGCCACATCCGTCCAATTATTTATTCCAAATCCTTTCACTTCTGCTTGTACACAATTCCACCATCTTGTTCTTGGTCTTCCTCTTAATCTGGTTCCGTTGTGGATTGTTGTTGAAGACAATCTTCACTTTCCTTCTGGTTTCCAGCCTTGTGATATGTCATAACCATCTCAATCTTTGACATCTTACACATGTCTCCAAATCCAATTACTTATTACAATTCATATAGGGATGTCTAATCGTTTGTATCTGGCTCTCCATCCATCCTCTGTTTCAATTGCTCCGAAAATCCTTCTCAAGATTTTCCTTTCAAATACTGCTAGTTGTTTGCATGTATTTTTATTTAAGACCCATGTTCCGATACCATATGTTATAATGTTTTATAAGTCTTAATTTTGATTTCTCTACGTATTATTTTGTTTTTAACAATAATTAACAGTGACTATTTAACTCATGCCCCAAATGGGAGTCAATGACCAATCACATTTCAATGATTTTTTATCTACAACAATCACAGTCGTGTTTCGCCTAGAATTTACCAACTAAAGTTTATCATAATAAAGAAATCGCCTCCTTTTTAACATTCTGAATAGGTCATAGCATTATTTTGCAGTGACTGACTCACTAAGAAACGGCTACCAGATTGTATATATAGTGCATGAATGTCAACACGTAGTGCATGCGGGAGTTAATATGAAAACATTTGTAGCAATTGATTATACCACCAAAAAAAGAGACCACTGTTTGCACTTTCTTAAATGTATTTTTTCCCAGAAAAATATAATTGTCATATTTACATCATAGGACATCAGAAATGAATTAATACACAGTTTGTTGTGTTTTCATTTTTTTTTCCACTAGAGTGCATTCTTACAATATTGCGTTCCTTTGGCAATAAATAATATATATCTGGTTGCAGTGATGAACAAAAGAAGCAAATGGAGCGTACCAATGGTTTCTTATTTGTTTTCAAACATCGTCGTTTACATTAAATATATAAATATTTTAAAATAACTATATTTAAATAATGATTTGTGAGTAAACAGCTTAATTTATTCGTTAAATAGTCCTAACAAATGCCACTCTTGATTTCCAAATTCTCTAAATAAATTCACTCCTCACTTCGTGGAGTCGTGAATTTATCGATAATTTGGAAATCACTCGTGGCATTACTTATGAATAATATGTCTTGTTAGCCAGATATATTCTTCGTTGTACCTGAGATGAACATATATTGATATCTAATACATTTTGTTTTATTACAGTGCGCCATTTTTGTGATGAAGAGGCAAAACGGAGGCCATGACGCAACAAAGTGCAGTGTCGCGAGTGCAGCAGACAATATTGTTGAAAGTGACAGGAGTGAAAAAGTATTCCATACATTGTTACCAAGAGCACTCTGGTGGTGCATTTTCATATTAGTATACTATTTGTGCATTAAGTGAATCCATCAAGATTAAAAACAAGAGAAGTGATTTCCAAACATTTATCTTATAAATAGAGTACTTGATTGTGATGATGTACATATTCACAACAGAGGGGATCACTGCAACAACAAGCTAACTCACTTATTCAATTTTCCATAATAACAATAGTAATAATAATGATTTTATTAGAAATTCCCCTACAATACAGTAGTTTTCCTACAATCCATTATAAATTTTACTCCTCCATACATACCTATTTTCTGCATCACTCTCTGTTAATCTTCTCGATTCAATAATCCTATGTACTCATTAAACCCACTTTTCTTTTGAGTCCTTCCCTTAACTTCTATGGCCTATCCGACTTCAAAAAGTTAAATATCATCGACGGGTATGTATCCCGTCATTCTATTTACGGGGTCAATAATAATAATAACAATAATTAATAATAATAATAATAATAATAATAATAATATCTGTGTTCAATAACTTTTTTTTTCGTTTTCCAAATGCCCCAGGTTTGTCTTTCGACATTCCTGGTTTCTCTCCTGGCATGGCGTACTTGTCAACCACTTCTGACGTTGGGGCGCCAGGAAGGAGGGGTTAAGTGGCCCCGATGATATGATGGGTGATGAGAATGATGATAAATGGTGCGCCAGGAGAGTCCCTAATCCTAAGCTTAACCTAAGATGAATATGAATGAATGATGATTGCGATGGCCATATGATGTAGGGGAATGTTTGGGCCTGAAAGTTGTCTGGGACATTTGTCTTACAGGTGAGCAAAAAAACCCAGATAAAAACCTCACCCAGAAAAACTGCCCCGACCGGGGATCGAACCCGGGCCCGCTGCGTGACAAGGAAGCACCGCTACCTCGAGACCACAGCGGTGGACTTTGTTCAATAACTTGTAGAACATATTTTTGAACATCCATTATTTCTCTGATTTTGGTATTCCTAATTTTGTATCTTAGTAGCAGTAATAATAATAATAATAATAATAATAATAATAATAATAATAATAATAATAATAATAATAATAATAATAATAGAATGACTAATTAACTTACTGGTATATCGAACCCAGAGGTTCATGACCACGGAACACCCCTATCCTGATCTGATATATTGTAATCATAACCTGTATAATAAGGGGGGTCTCTTAAGTCATGGCTAACGTTTTTCTTACACCTCATCATTCTCTCCAGACCTACTGGGTAATTTCCCTTTGGTGTTCCTACAAGAAGTTTCCATGTTCTTCCTTAATTCTCCATGTCCTGCCTATCTTCGAGTCTTAATTTATTGTTCTTCTTATATCTGGTTTCCTACCATGTTGTTCATCGTTATGTAGTTTTCTTCGTTCACCTGTCTATTCGTCCCTCTATGACCCAGTAATAATAATAATAATAATAATAATAATAATAATAAATCTATTTTATCTAACAGAGTTAGATATTATTACAACATAACAATTTTAATTTTTTTAAATTAACAAAAGAAAGAAAAATAGAAAATACAAAAATTTAAATACATGTAAAATTACTAATGACAATAAATTTCATTGTTGGAGAGAGTAACATTTTTATCCAACAAAAAGAAGTTGTAAAAGTATGATTTAAAAATGTGAAATGTATGGCAACCTCTTATAACATACAAAACAGTTTTTATTGGTTTAATTAGATTTTTATCAGGGATGTTGTGAAGCTCCAAGCTGCAAGTCATTAAAATTAGACTATACATCTGCAGTCATAGATAAATAGTTGTTAAAATCGATGAACTGCCTGAGTTAAGTAGTGTCTTTTTGTGAAAACAGGTAAAAATTAACCCTAATCAAACAATTATATTAGGGCCTATTGAAGAGAATTTTCAAATATGAATTTGTATTTAGAAGTTATATGAGTAAAGCAAGGATTTGTATGTAATTACATATTCCCTCCCATTGCTTATACATGGGTGAAATTGATAAATGTCCACAAAATACAAAGTACGTATCTACATGAAAATTTATTTTTAATGTGTTTAATATAACATTTTATGAAATTTGTATTTGGCTTTACATATTTTACATAATGTTATTAAATATGTACATATCTTGCATGTTAATATTACATAAAAATCCTAGCCTTAATTATAGGGTTCTTCATTTATAACCTAACGGGTACATAACGTTTTGCCTGTGCGCAGTTGGGTGTGCCACAGCCGGCTTTGCTCCTACATAAACACCGCGCGTAAAGCATGTATAAAAATATTACCTTATAGAAGATGCTGGAAACGAGTGTTGACACGACCATTTAAGTGGAACCACGCCTCGTCGGAAAAGAACAGAAGCTGTGGATCAATTAAACCGTCATTCACTGATGAAAGAAACCATTCACAATAGTGCATCCGTGATACTGGGTCACCTTGGTTTAAACAACGGACACGTGGGTACATTTATAAGGTTATAGTTTTAATAATTTAGTTGCTCTATGTGCAGAAGACTCTGAAATTCCCACCTGTTGTGATAATTTTTGTATAGGTTTTGTTGGTGTACGTTCAAAACCTGCGTCCTATTTCGTCTAACTTTTCCCTCTGTTAAAACTGTACGTTTACGCTTTCGTTTTTTGTTTAAAACAGAACCAATGGTTTCGAATTTCTTCACAATCTCGTGAATTGTAAATCTGGAAGGAGACACTTCACCAGGGAACTTTTGAATATACGCTGTGCTAACACACCTTGGTGATTCACAATGGAAATAACTTTTGCACATAAAAATGCGTTGCTCTAGATTCGATCGCCTGTTCATATTGCTGGACGATACAGTACTGCCGAGTACCGCTGCTAGCAGATGCGCATGCTCAAAGGCAGCCGGTATTGAGAGAATTTAGCGAGAGCTCGGGAGAGGCGAAACGCCATGTGCCCGTTAGGTTATAAATGAAGAACCCTGTATAAGTAAAGCTAAACTTATAATTACCGAAAATTTTCACGTGTAGCATACGACAGGAACTATCTCAACACTGATACGATAGAAACAGCGTTTTCTTTCAGGTCCATACTAGGTGTTGGAATGTAGAGTGAGAGGTAGCTCTTAGGCTGTATGATAAGTGCCCAACCGCCAGATAACTATGCGCGATGAGTAAGTCTGAAGTTTCAAGATTATATCATAAATCCCAATTAAATATTTATTCAGTCCCAATGCAATACAAATTAGCCTAAAATCTTAAGATCTTGGTCTGTTAACTTAATGATGCACTGCATACTGTATGTAAAATATCTAATCACTGACATATCAGGGAAATTTGTATCGAGTACTGTACCAAATAACAAGAATATTTATTCCAAACAATAAATTTGTATATTATATTTGCTATATAATTTGTTTTATTTCTATAGTATTTGTCATCAACCCTATAACTAACGCACTGGCACTATCGAACCCGTAGGTTCATGGCCGTGCGAACTTAAATTCTCCATACAACCCTATCCTCATGGCTAAAATGATTATCTCACGTCATTTTTGACCTGCTTACTGGGCGCTTTCCCTCTGGTTTTTCTACAAGAAGTTTCTGTGCACCTCTTTCATTCCCCACACGTGCCATATGTCCTGTCCATCGCAGTCTAAGAGACTTAACTGGTCCTATTATATCCGATTTCCCGTAAAGATCATGTAGCTTACTCTCATGTAGTCTTCATTCACCTGTCTATTCATCGGGCCTATATTAAACGTAATTTATCTATAAGTATGTTGGCCTATAGCATATTTTGGAGCTTGTTTCCAAATTATAACAAAAAATGGAGGGGAGCTGAACTAGCAATGATGATGACCTATGTATCCCAAAACGGACCACTAGTTACCAAAAAAATATCAATAGTTATCGTTTGTTGCCAGTATGTCTAAATATGTTTACGCTATAGCGAAATAAGTTTGGTCGGGTATCGATGGCTTAATCCAGCGATAACCCACGAAACTTTACTGAAGTTTCAGTTAGAGACAATTTATAGTATCTAAATACCGTGAGGAAAAAAAAAATCTTATGTTTCGATACATTTGAGTAGATTAGATTGCAATCTGGGGGCACGCTAGAGCGTAATTGGTTAAGGAAATATGCTGAAAGCTGGAAGGTAGAGGGTTCGAGTCCCGATGGAGTCAGGATTTTTAAACTGGCCCAAACCTTTTGGTGTCACGTTTGGCCTGGAGTCGACTCAGCCTCTAATCAAAATGAGTACCCGACGCTTGTTCTAGGGGTAAAGGCGATCGTCGCACAGAGCCAAAATCCCAGCTGACACCAAGTGCCGATTGTCTAGAAAAGTGGGAGCCTTAACTTTTTACTACCCTAAGTATCTCCTAGGGGGGCACGCCATAGCGTAGTGGTTAAGGCACTGAGCTACAAGCCGAAAGGTCGAGGGTTCAAGTCCCGATGGGGTCAGGATTTTTAAACTGACCCAAACCTTCTGGCGGCACTATGGCCCTGGGGTCGACTCAGCCTCTAACGGAAATGAGTACCAGACGCTTGTTCTGGGGGTAAAGGCGGCCGTCACGCAGGGCTGACAACCCGGCTGACATCAAGTGCCGATTGTCCAGAAATAGTGGGAGTCTTAACCTCCTACTACCCCAAGGGCCTCCTGAGGTCTGTAGTGGGATTAATTTAGTTTACTTTTCAAGTATCTCCTAGGGACTATAACGTAGTGTGATCGCTTTATATTTTTTATTATTTATTTTTAAATTGTGATAGTGAAAAGTTAGTTGACATTTAGTTAACGTTATGAATGTGCTCGAGTGGAATCTATATACTGTATATAAAATAATGAAATTATCGAACAAGTACAGAGTTTTAAATATTTAGGATGTCACATATCTTACAATTGGGAAAATTATATACATGAAAAAAATTATAAATTTCAAAGTATGTGTGGGGCTATTAATAGAACACTACAAACAAAAACAAGAGAAAAAATGCTAAAGTTTTATAAGGTAATGGCAGTTCCCATTGTGACATATGGATCAGAGAATTGGGTCATGTTTAGATCAGACAGAAGATTGCTAGAAACATCAGAGATTAAGTTCTCAGATACGTTGCAGGATATAGTCTAAGAGACCACATTCCTAGTGAAACAATTAGGCAAGAACTCAAAATTTTCAATCTAAATGAAAAAATGCAAAACTATAAACAAAAATGGCATGAACATATTTTAAGAATGGACTCTTCTAGGCTAAAAAACAAGCACTGTTGTACCAACCTCAAGGCTATAGAGATGTGGGACGTCCTAGAAGACGGTGGGAAGATGAACTCTGAGAGCGGAACAATCCGACGGCCTACCATGATGTTGGACATATGGATCAGAGAATTGGGTCATGTTTAGATCAGACAGAAGATTGCTAGAAACATCAGAGATTAAGTTCTCAGATACGTTGCAGGATATACTCTAAGAGACCACATTCCTAGTGAAACAATTAGGCAACAACTCAAAATTTTCAATCTAAATGAAAAAATGGAAAACTATAAACAAAAATGGCATGAACATATTTTAAGAATGGACTCTTCTAGGCTAAAAAACAGCACTGTTGTACCAACCTCAAGGCTATAGAGATGTGGGACGTCCTAGAATATGGTGGGAAGATGAACTCTGAGAGCGGAACAATCCGACGGCCTACCATGATGTTGGACATATGGATCAGAGAATTGGGTCATGTTTAGATCAGACAGAAGATTGCTAGAAACATCAGAGATTAAGTTCTCAGATACGTTGCAGGATATACTCTAAGAGACCACATTCCTAGTGAAACAATTAGGCAACAACTCAAAATTTTCAATCTAAATGAAAAAATGGAAAACTATAAACAAAAATGGCATGAACATATTTTAAGAATGGACTCTTCTAGGCTAAAAAACAGCACTGTTGTACCAACCTCAAGGCTATAGAGATGTGGGACGTCCTAGAAGACGGTGGGAAGATGAACTCTGAGAGCGGAACAATTCGACGGCCTACCATGATGTTGGACATATGGATCAGAGAATTGGGTCATGTTTAGATCAGACAGAAGATTGCTAGAAACATCAGAGATTAAGTTCTCAGATACGTTGCAGGATATAGTCTAAGAGACCACATTCCTAGTGAAACAATTAGGCAAGAACTCAACATTTTCAATCTATATGAAAAAATGCAAAACTATAAACAAAAATGGCATGAACATATTTTAAGAATGGACTCTTCTAGGCTAAAAAACAAGCACTGTTGTACCAACCTCAAGGCTATAGAGATGTGGGACGTCCTAGAAGACGGTGGGAAGATGAACTCTGAGAGCGGAACAATCCGACGGCCTACCATGATGTTGATGATGATGATGATAATGATGATAAAAGAATGATGGCCCTATGTCTGTCTGTCTGTTTGTCCTTTATGCGCTACCAAACCGTTCAGTAGAGTGTGATGGAGTTTTTTTGCAAAATGTTCAGGAGTTTCCCAGAAGATTTTAGGCTATAAGAGAGTTGTAATACTCAATACCTTCAACCTTAAAAAATCTCCCGTTGTAGTGAAAAAGGTGAAAACAAAAAGTATCTTTTTGTATGATTAAATGGCTTACGCTGCCTAAACAATAACAAATACACCAAATGAATGTACACAGAATTGAATATCTAAAGTAAAAATACTCTACAAAAAAGTCCGCGACAGCATATGTTTTTCTTTTACGGATAGCTCACAATAACCATTTTTTTGTCTTTCATTAACGCGAAGAAGATCAGGATGACTAGATTCCCGGGCAAGCGTAGCAGCGCACGGCTGGTAGGCCTATTTTTTTACGGATTACACAATAATGAATTTTGTCTTTCAGCTCATTTATGCCAAGAAGATCAGGATAAACAGATTCCCGGATAATCAGCAAGGGATATCTAAAAAATAATTACGATATAATTTATAATTATTTTTCCTTTTACTCATGCAATTAAACATAAAATACATTATTTCTCATTTATTTAGGCGTAGAAGCGCATGGGTATTATCTAGTTTATTATAAAAACGACCAATGTATTGTCTAGAGCGATGTTAATTTTTTTTTGTAATAATTATGATGTTAAAACGGCACCTGTGTGATATCTTAATTTTTATGTGTTAGCGTATTTTTGATAGGTTGGCTATTCTATTTCCTCTATCTAAACAAATATCGTAGAGCACATAATACAGGGTGTCCCATTCAAACCTCCCACATTTTAATTAATCATAACTAACAAAGTATGCGGAATTAAGAAATGAAGCCGGTATTAAACGAAACAGAAACTCAAAGAATTTTCATTGCCACACACTAAAACACCTCGATATGTGCACCATTAGTAGCAAGAATAATATTAAGTCTATTCGATTTCGTGCCACGTTCTGTCCAACATGTCCATTGGTACTGTTGCAATTGGGCCAAGGATACAGGTTCGTAAATCATGAAGATCTTGTTCTGGAGTCGCAAACACACGGTCTTTTACATACCCCCAGAGGAAGAAGTCCAGTGGAGTAATGTCTGGCGAACACGATATTATGTCATTATTGCCCAACATGCGACAGATGAATTAACTGCAACTATGAAAACAAAAATTCGTTGAGTTTCTCTTTCTTTTAATACCAACCTAATTTCATAATTCCGCATACTTAGAGAGTTATTATTAATTAAAATGTGGGAGGTTTGAATGGGAGACGGTGTATATTGCAGCCATGTTGCTACGATAAAATGATGGTTGATAGATTTTTTTACGTGAACTTCTCATTTAATTTCAAGGCATTCTGAGAATTTACTTTTATCTTCTCCTTCTTCTGCTTCATGAAATTAGGCCTTTTGACCTGTTTTCACATCAAGTGGGATTTAATGAATCCTCCCATCTAGTAAATGGGCGTCCAACATTTCTATGTCCTATTGGTTTGTACTTTAGTAACAGCTGAGGGATTCTATCTGTAGGCATTCTCTTGACATGTTCATACCAGTTGTTTCTCATGTTGTCAATTCTATTTGTTAAATTTAAAATATTTAAGTCATTTCTAATATCCTCACTTCTTTTCTTGTCCAAAATTGTCACACCTGCTACTGAACGTAGGAACTTCATTTCTGCAACTTACTTTTATAAAAGCGATAAATAAATAAATAAATATATATATATATATATATATATATGTATATAGTGATAGATAAGTCTTAAAACATTTTCTTTCAAGCACCCCCTTTCCATTAGCTAAACCCAACTCATGCCCCCGTAAGTAGGGTACATGGCGAAAAAATTGTTGCCGTCTTTCCCTGCATATAAGCAAGTACTGACAAGAACTGAGGTAATGTACTTAAAAGAGAAACGGTGACAACCTCGCAAAACTTCAGTGACTGAACTAATGAGGGTTTTGTCAGCATGTCGCCTTTGTTCAATGATATCTCCATTAAGGGCGGCTTGGATAGATAGATTTATGACAGCTTGGAAGAAAATATCTTAAGAGTTGTCCCAAAGTATACATTATTGAGGTAATTATTCATAGTTTCATAACGTAATTCTTTTTAAATAATGGCATTGTTCACCACTGCAATCCCAAAACACTCCCTCCAAAAAAGAGAATTATAGGTGGCAGTACAGACCTATTCATGGCTAGTCATGCTATAGCTACGCAGCGAACAAAATTAGTGCTAATACATTCTTTCCTTGACCGTATATCTCCTATTAATCAGATTGGATTTTTGTCTCTCCCTCTTTTTTCACCAATCAGCGTCAATACTCGATCGCTCGAACTGGGGCTGGCAACACCATCAAAACAATTATTTGTAATAACCGATAACAACGATGTACTTAAACATCTTCCGAGGTTGAAAGTAAATCACGTGATCAATGTGAATACTAGCATTGGCTGACTGGAAGGGGATCATTACGTCATAGAATTCTAGCGCTTGAGCAGTAAGGCTGCAGTTTGTTCTCTGCCAATTATTTCATCTTTTATAATATATTTTTCGGGTTATGTCTTTGAATAAATATCATATTCATTATTAGAGAGAATGAAAAATGACGTTTTATAGTACAATGCACCACATCCACTGGTGACTATTTTGGGTCCCCTATCTGTTTATTAATTTTTGAACCCTGAAAATTTTCTTGTGCTATTCTATACCAGGAGTGCGCCTATGAAAGTTCCAACGGAAAACAAGTGACTGCTAGCGTCATGTAGAAGAAATAGGGCTATAAAGTAATTGCGATTTAACTCCACAGCATAATCTTCATTAATAATAATATTATTATTATTTCTATTATGAAAATAATTACTGTTATTATCAAGAGCAAAACTAACTCACTTGCTCTATCGAATCCATAGGTTCATGGCCACGCCGACATAAGCTCTCCATACATCCCTATTCTAATGTTTTCCAAGCATTCCCTGTATAATCTATTTCCCTCAAATCATAGTTAATGTTATCCTCCCACCTCATCCTTGGTCTACATACTGGGCGTTTTGCTTCTGGTTTTCCTACAAGAAGCTTCCATGCACCTCTTTCAACCCCTATATCATGCCACATGTCCTGCCCATTTCAGTCTACGAGACTTAACTGTTCTTATTATATATGGCTTCCTGTACATATCATGTTGCTGACTTATGTAGTTTTCTCCATTCACTTGTCTACATCTCTTTTTTGGCATAAACATTTTCCTAAGAAATTTATTCTCAAATGCTCGTAATCTAAACTACAAAAGTTTTTTTATATAATTCGGAGCTTAAATAATAAAAATAATAATAATAATAATAATAATAATAATAATAATAATAATAATAATAATAATAATAATAATAATAGTCCACAAGTCATAGGTGAAGCATTTAGACTCAGAAGTAAAAAGGAAATAAAAATATATACAGACATTCATAGTGATATTAGAAAACGAAGGTTAAAATTGTATGGCCATATTAACCGAATGAACCAAATAGGCTTACAAAACAGATAATGGAATTCTACGAAACAGAAGTAAAGCTCCAGTGAATAGTATGAAGTGGAATGATGAAGTCAAAAAAGGACTTAAAATTGGCAGGAATTACTAAAGAAGATATCCCAAACAGAGACATATTTAGAATTAAGGTGAATAAGTGGCAAGTTGACCAAGAGGACAAACCGAAGAAAAAACTGGAGCAACTTGGACAGATGATAGAAAACAAGCTCATAGCAAAAGAATGAAAGGAATTTGGGCTCAAAGGAAATGCCTCTAAGTACTTTGCGTAGTCCTACATGGGCTCATCCACAATAAAAAAAAATCAAAATTAAAATAAATTACGTATTTTATATAATACTTGGTTGAATTTATTGTGTAACAATGTGTCCTGTAGAAACATAATTATGCTAGCCAGATTCAACAATTTACAAATAAATATTGCACATCAGTGTGACGTTTTCATTCCAATAGTATAGCATTCATAGTTAATTAGGCAAACCGACACGGATATAAATTGAATTGGTCAATGTATATTCTATGTTAAGCATATCCACCTTTCACATTATTATCATTATTATTAACATTGTTAACGTTATTTTTACTGTTATCATTATTATTATTATTATTATTAGGCCTATTATTAGTGACACTTTTGAAATCCAGAATGGGTTGAAGCAAGGAGATGCACTATCTCCTCTACTATTTAATTTTGTACTAGAGCATGCCATTAAATCTTTAGAGAATGAGGAAGGCTTACAACTCAATGGTATTATAAGCTGTTAGTTTATGCTGATGATGTAGTACTAACTGGCCGATAGCGAGGAGATACTAAAGGCCAACACGCACACACTATTGAGTAAACTAAGAAATTAGGACTGGAAGTAAATATCAGTTAAAACTAAATATATGGTCACACGTAGAAATACATATATAATGGAAATGGAAGCTAATGACAAATGAGGGAAAATTTTGAGGAATTGGCTGAATTCAAATACCTAGGAACAATAATCACAAATAGGAATGAGATGCCACAAAGAAATAAAACATAGACTCAATTCTGGAAATGCATGCTATTATGCATTGCAGAGACTTTTGATGTCCCAACTCCTTTCAAAAAAACGTTAAGCTGAAAATATATAAAACTATTGTTCTACCTGAGTTATATTATATGGGTGCGAAACATGGACTCTTACTTTAAGGAGGAAAGGAGATTACGAGTATTTGAGAATAAAGTTCTTAGGAAAATTTTTGGACCAAAGAGAGATGAACAGACAGTGAATGGAGAAGACTACATAAACATGAACTACTGGTCTTTATAGGAAGCAAGATATAATAAGAACAATTAAGTCCCGTAGACTGCGATGGGCAGGACATGTTGCGCGTATGGGGAATGAAAGACGTGGATGGAAGATTCCTGTAGGAAAGCCAGAAGGAAAACGCCCAGTTGGTAAGACCAAAAAATGAGGTGGGAGAACAACATTAACTATGATTTGAGGGAAGTAGATTATACAGGGAATGATTGGAAAGCATTAGCTCAGGATAGGGATGTATAGAGAGCTTATGTCCCGTGCGGCCATGAATCTACGGGTTCGATAGTGCCAGTGAGTAAGTAAGTAAGTAAGTAAAAATGTAGTCTTCTTATTTGGGTGACTTCATAAAAAAATACAGACTAATTGTAATTCTTATTATTTCTATAGTTATGCTATTACTAAATGGAAGTTTGGGTAATGTGGACCCTTCTGTTTGAGTGGACCCTGTTAATATATTCTTTAATTGTTGCTGCCCTCGAACAGAAATATTTTAACTCCTTCCCCTCATCAACTTTGACGGGCTCAAGGCCAGTTTCTTTTTTTCTTTTTGTGAGAGAAGGGTTTATTTGAGATATTATTAAAATTACCTCTTTAAAAGATTTTCAAGCTAAGAATAAAATTCTTAATTTTGCTATTGAATATTACAATTGTTGAAAAAAAACTTCTAAATAGATTATATTATGTAGGCCTATATGCCCTTTTAATACACTGACGGGTTTGGTTGGTATTATGTGACATGGTGGCTGTATAAAGCAATTAAACATAACAAAGGAATTCGGTTAATGTGTACCCTCTGGATTCACTTTACACGAATAGGACCTACGTAAATTTTATCAATGAGGATGCTATCTGTAAAAAAACTATTAACTTAATTGCTTTTATTTAATATCCTTGTAATGTTACTAAATCCTTTCTGCAGTTGAATGACGTGTGAATATTATAATAATATTTTTTCAAAAGTTAAATAAATATAAACGCTTTTTAATTATGATCAGTCATAAATATTTTCAGATTAATCTGTGCCTGTCTGTATAAATTAGTAGAGTAAATAAACTTACAAACAGACTAAAAGCTAAGGTGTACTCTGGGGTCTACTTTGTCCGAATATGGAGGTTAAAGTGGACATTTCTTGTAATGTAAAAAAGTTTATAAATTAGGCCTATGTTTATATATTTGAATAAAATGACAATGCTATTTCATAGTTACAACACTATAGTAACATAGTTACTTGTCACTGTAATTAAACAAAATTCAAATACCTTAATTGAAAGAAGAATATCAACAAATTCAAAACAGGGGTCCAAATTACCCGAAGTTCCTCTATTATTAATTTAGTGAGTACTATTATTACTTTCATTATGTATTAGTCTATTATTATTAAAACTATTAGGCTATTATTACCAGTATTATTATTTTAATTATTGCTCTATTATTAAATATATTGCCATTATTACTATTAGGATTATTATTTCGATTATTGTTTTGTTATTATTATTATTATTATTATTATTATTATTATTATTATTATTATGAGACAGACAAAGGAGTAGGGCGGGATGTAATTTATAAATTTAGATGAATTTAGTTTGGCAAAGCAACGAGAACCTTGTTGGCAACAAGAAATATGTCTTCCGGGCTCCTGCCACACGATAACTATCCACAATGTGTTCACTTTTTTTTTGCGAATAATCATACCATTGACTACAGCGACTTATAAACAAACTGCTAGAGATAATAAATATATCCGAAATACTTAATGAGACACCTAGACCTAATTTATTTATTTTCTGTCTTAAGATTAAGGAGAGTCAATTGTAAGTAGGCTAAAAAGTAGTTCCTAATAAAATACACATTATCTAACATTATTTAATTATTTCTTTCTTCGTCTTATTTAATCTCTTTCGTGTAGCTCTTTTGCATGCCTTCCTCCAGCGGGCCCTTACAGAGACACGATCTCTCAGGAGAAAATTGACACTATTGATAGCACACATAATGTTGCAACCACCTCCGACACTGCAGATATCAAGGCTGGACAACAACATTCAAAAGTTATATAGTATTCTGCTGGAGTTCGGATCCCTAAAAAGTTAGACATATTAGAATGTGTCTAAATGAACCAAAGAGTAGGATGCGTGTAGGCAAACCGTTTTCGGATACTTTTATAATTCACAATGGGTTAATTCTAAAGCAAGGGAATGTACAGCCTTTGAAATAATTGTTGGCTCACAAGTAATTCTCAAGTCCCAGAACGAAGCCACTGCGCATGTCAGTTGTTTGGTTCACAAGTATACAACTACTTGAGAAACTAAAATCTGTTCTATTTCGTTGTGTGTGGTGCAATGGAATATAAATTCACGTATTTAAGTAGTGTGGTAAATGCTGTAAATAAAACAAAGCAACGAAACAACAAAACAAAGAAAATTAATTGAGATATGGACGAGAGAGAGAGAGAGAGAGAGAGAGAGGGAGAGAAAAGCATGACAGCGGGATCGAACACACGACCTTCTGCATGGGAAATAGAAGCTCCCTCCACTAGACCACAACCTTTCCCTGCTAGAAACATCTGTATGAAGCGATGCAATACTCTAGGACTTACTTGTATAATGAAATTATATATTAACTTATCCTAATTTAAATTAATCAGACGCATTTTACATTAGTAGTGGAAATAAACAATCTTGTTATGCCTTGTGTTTTTTTAAACAAAGTAACGAGATTTTACAATCATATATATATATATATATATATATATATATATATATATATATTTAGATATTATAATATCTAAATATACAAGCGTTACTGCTACGTATAAAGTAAATATTCTCTTTAATAAATTGCTTAACTGTTATGTTAGCCGCTAGATGGCAGTCGGAAGATCTTTCCGCTACCTCTTGTGTGAATTGAGAATACTACATGTATAGAAAATTGTATGTTTGTCTTGGATTTCTTGGGTAGCTCAGTTGGTTAGAGCGCTAAAGGTACAGACTTTAGAGACTTGAGTTCAAATCCCGACGCAGCATTCATTTTCTTTTCATTCATATATTATTGTTTCTTTTCATATCATCTATATATATACACAAATTTATTTATATAATATAGCCTGGTAACGTGTAGGCATTATAAAATATGACGACGTTATTTACAAAATTCCTGACCAGGATCGAATCTGGGCCTGCCTCGTCGCAAGAAACCATCTTACCGACTGCCCTACTGAAGCAAACGCTACAAATACTGCATCAGAAGTAAGCGCTAATTTACTATTGATTGGTTTAAGAGACCATTACTTGCTTTTAGTCATCTGATAACTCTCTTAACTTAGAAATTCAATAAATAAATTAATTTGTTGAAATTCTTTCAATAACGATTGGTATAAATATATCATTGGCCCCTTATGCCGCCGGATTTGACCTCAAAGGAGACATCACATGTAACAACTTACTAGTGTGAATCGCTCTTCAAAACTTTTAACTTTGCACCATCAAGAGTTGCGCATCATTTTTTCAAAGGCTGTTGTAACTATCTCTCCTACTATTCAGTTTTGTACTGGAACGTGCCATAAATCTTTAGAGGATAAGAAGGCCTAACTCAATAGCATTAACAAACTGTTTTGTATGCTGATGATCTGGTATTATTAAATTATAACGTAGAAATACTAAGGGCCAACACACACAAACTATTGAGTAACATTAAGAAATTGTAACTGTCAATACTAATAAAACTAAACATATGTTCACACATAGAAATAAATTATATAATGGAAATGGATAGTTAAATAACATATGAGGGAAATTTTGAAGAAGTGGCTGAATTCAAATACAGTAAACTTGTTCAAAGCGGAATCACATGGAACTAATTTTTATTCCGCATTAGACAACATTCCGCATTATAAAAAAATATTAACAAATCTTATATTATGGAGTAGGCTACTGTATATGTCTTTTTACGTACTGGATTAATTGTAGTTTCGCTGCCGTTGAAAACTAAAGTATAGTATGTATGAGCTATTTCGACGGTAACGCGCAAAAAAACCGTCCGTTTCGTCAGCGTTAAAAACGTATCTTAAGCCCGTATCCTGAAATTAAAGTATGCAGTTTCGGTTTCCACTCACTAACTATACTTTCGTTCACATCCTTTGATTCGCCGCAAATTTCATTTCACACTACATTGTGCCGTCTTTAAAACTGTCCAGCCAACCTGAAGATGCCTTGAAATCGTTATTCTCTAGGGATGTAGCAACAATTAGAGCTTGACTTTGGAGCATCGGTCCGGAAATTTGGAGGTTTTTTGATCGTGCACTTGTATAACACCACCACATGACCTCCTTGATTTCCTCATTTATTTATTTATTTATTTATTTTGCTTTCCTCTTCGTTTGATCATGTCCTTGCATCCATTCATTAATTGTTTTTTCTTTGGGTTTTGAAATCTCATAAACACATTTTCCACATTTAAATTTAGTCATTATTTCGCGTACTGAGAGTTTACTTTTCTTTATCTTCAATCACTTTCACTTTTTCGTTTAATGACAATGATACATACCATTTAGCCATCTTTATTCCGGAAACCCAGAACGCTACCTGTGAAAGATAGGTACCAAATCGGTCTCAGATCTTAAACTAATTTATGATTTTACAGTGCACTAGTTATTTGTAAGACGGATGTCACACGCCAAATATTTGTTAAACGAACCTGTATCTTGCATAACGGGTTTGCAGTGAAGCCGAAAGAAAATTTCAGATACAGGTAGAAAATCTACTCCACCCGGCGGCAGAAATCATCCCTATTGTTATTTCGCCTAACGGGAATTCAATGAAGTGGAAAATAATTTATTTTCTGTCTTTCCGCCTTATAAACATTTTTTCATGATTTGTGTAGAAATATCCTTCCGTTTCCGCGATGGACAGATTGCGTTTTATACAAAATAAATACACGTAAAATTACTATTATTTTGCCGGGACCAATAAATTTGTTCACATTGGACATATTTCCAATTATTCACGTTCCGGATTAAACAAGTTTTACTGTACCTACGAACAATAATTTACAAACAGGAATGAGATGGACAAAGAAATTAAACGTAGACTCAATTTTGGAAAAGCATGCTATTATGCATTAGGTCTACATGGACCCTTCTCGTCCTAACTTATCTCAAAGAATGTTAACAGAAAAAATCTAAAATCGTTATTCTACCAGTTATATTATATGGATGTGAAACATGGAGGAGGAAAGATTACGAGAATTTCAGAATAAAGTTTTTTAGGAATATTTTGAACCAATGAGAGATGAGTCAGCGGGGGTGGACTTACTTCTAGTCCCGAGGGTCGCGAGATCAGACCTGGCCGGAGTCGATGGATTTTTTAGGATGGAAAAATCCAAGGAACAAGTCCTCCGTGAGGGACTTTAAGCCGTGGGTCCCGAGTCTTAAGATTTTCGGGCTCATAAAAGAACCTCAAGTCTGAATAAAAAGACCCGTGAATAAAATTTAACCGACCTTCATCCATCCGAATAATATCTTAGATTCCTATTAGATGTCTCGAGGCGATGTATTAACCACATGTCCCTCGCTGACATCTGTACGGAAATAATAGTAACAAAATTAGTTTGGTTAAGAAACTTCCCATCAGGGCAGCATTCATGTTACGCAGCGGATCAATCAATCAAAATCGAAATCAAACATAATATGGACAGTTAAGTAGTAACTTAGACTCTTTTTTTCTTCCGTCGAAAAACTTAAACTGAAATATTATATTACGAGGCGAGTTTGGGAAGTGGTTTTTACAGAAGCGAATAAATGTTTAAAAAACGAGGATAGCGAGATTTTTCATTTCCGAGATTCAGTAAAACACTTCACAAACGTGTGTAGCACATTATTTTTTGCACGATGGTGTTTTCAAAATAATAAATAATAGTCAAATATTAACATCTTTGTTGGAAATATTTGCGTTCATTATAAACTTGCGCGTATGGGGAATGAAAGACGTGCATGGAAACTTCTTGTAGGAAAGCCAGAATGAAGACGCCCAGTTGGTAGACCAAGAATGAGGTGGGAGAACAACATTAACTATGATTTGAGGGAAGTAGATTATACAGGAAATGATTGGAAAGCATTAGTTCAGGATAGGGATGTATGGAGAGCTTATGTCCGTGCGGCCATGAACCTACGGGTTCAATAGTGCCAGTGAGTAAGTATAAACAGCTGACAAACGTTAACAGCGTGGGCAATCTTTATTAGTTGAAACTACAGCAGGCCGAAACAGCAATCAGTGATAAAATGGCGGAAAGTGCGTTTTTATTGTTTAATATTGTTTCAAATAAATTTCAGTTTATTTAAAATGCAGTGATTTGTTTCATATAATGTATATTACACTACCTTTGGATATATTTTTGCATATACATTGTACGTAGCATACATGAAGGGAAGTAATTTCATTTCCCGCACGAGGTTTGTAATATTAGTCTACAGTTATTTAGATAGGCAACCCCGAAATGTAGGAAGTTGAACTTTCAATCATGGTCGCTATTGCTGTAAGTATGACAACACGCACTATCGCGCAAAAATATATAAAACTGTTATTCTCCCAGTTATATTATATCGATGCCAAACTTTAAGGGAAGAAAATATTTGTGAATAAAGTTCTTAAAGTTTTTGTACCAAAGAGAGATGAACAGACAGGCGAATGGAGAAGACTTCATAACAGTGAACTACATGATTTTTATAGGAAACCATACAAAATAAGAACAGTTACGTCATGTAGATTGCGATGGACAGGACATGTGACACGAATGGGGAATGAAAGAGGAGCATGGAAGCTTCTTGTAGGAAAACCAGAGGGAAAACGCCCAGATGGTAGACCATTAATGAGATGGAAAAATAACATTAATCATGATTTGAGGGAAGTAGATTATACAGGGGATGATTGGAAAACATTAGCTCGGGACAGGGATGTGTGGAGAGCTTATGTCCACGCGGCCACATGAACCTAACGGTTTGATAGTGTCAGTGGATTAGTTAGACTGCGATTGACAGGACATGAGGCACGATTGGGGAATGGAAACTTATAGGAAAATCAGAGTGAAAGACACCCAGTGCCAGTGAGTTAGTTATGGTGGTTCGTACAAGCGCGTCTCTTATCTCTGCATCATGTCTTGGACACGGTGCCAAACCGATATATTCATAGTAAACAAGGGATATGTTATATTAAGATGATGAAGATGGACTGGGGCTGTTTAGGCTATATGGTTTTTGAAATAAAAGTATATTACCACAGCTGCAGGGGTCTTAATGCCATGGTTATATCGTGTTCAGGGGACTTATGACGCGACAAAAAAAGCAAAAGAAAAGCGTAGCGTCACCCGAAATGAAACAGAAGCGATGACAATGTCGGTTCTCCTTTTCTATCTTATGCGCCATCTTCCTTTTTAATTCTTTCATATATTCCATACTTTAAGTTTATTATTATTATTATTATTATTATTATTATTATTATTATTATTATTATTATTATTATTATTATTATCTATCTTCCGGTTTTTACAGCTGCTGCCGTCTTCCCGTGCCAAACCTCCAAAGCCTACAGTCTTGGGCATCTTCGTTGCTTAGCCCTCTAGCTTGCATTACTGTCTTCATGTTTTCCTTCCATGTTAACCTTGGTCTTCCTCTTTTCTTCTTTCTGTTCGGATGTCATATTATTATTACTATTATTATTATCATTATTATTATTATCATCATCATCAATATTACGTTATTAACTAATTCATTGGCATTATCGAACCCGTAGGTTCACGGTCGCGCGGACATAAGCTCTCCATACATACCTATCCTGAGCTAATGTATAGGCCTAATCTACTTCTCTCAAATCAAGGTTAATGTTATTCTCCCACGTCATTCTTGGTCTACCAATTCAGCGTTTTCCTTTTGGTGTTCCTACATGCACCTCATTCATTTCCCATTCATGCCACATGTCCTGCCATCGCAGTCTATGAGACTTAACTGTTCTTATTATATCTGGCTTCCTATAAAGACCATGTAGTATACTGTTATGTAGTCTTCTCCATTCACCTGTCTGTTCATCTCTCTTTAGTACAAAAATTTTCCTAAGAACTTTATTTTCAAATACTCGTAATCTCCTTTCCTTCCTTAAAGTGAGAGTCAGTGTTTCGCAGCCATATAATATAACTGGTAGAATAACAGTTATATATATTTTCAGTTTACACGTTTTTTGAAAGAAGTTAGGACGTCAAGAGTCTCTGTAATGCATAATAGCACGCATTTATAGAATTGAACCTATATTTAATTTCTATGTGTATCTCATTCCCGTTTGCAATTATTATTCCTAGATATTTGAATTCAGCCACTTCCTCAAAATTTCCCTCATTTGTCATTAACTGTCCATTTCCATTATATATGTTTTCTGTGTGTGAACATAGCCTTTTTAGTTTAATTGATGTTAACTATCAGTCCCAATTTCTTAGTGTTACTCAATAAAGTGTGCGTGTTGGCCTTTTATATCTCGATGTTATTATTTATTTAGCAGGTTTCACAACATCTGCATGCGCCCAATTAATCTACTGTCACATCATTCCAATCTCCATCGTCCAATTATTTTCCCTTCATGCTGCTCAAACACCATCAACCCATTTTTTTTATTTTTTTATTTTTGCCGTTCTCTTCTTCTCCTACTAGGTGACATCGATTCTTGAAAGTCTTGCTGCCCTTCGTATAGGCCTATAAACTCCATTTCCATTGCCAAAAGATACTTATTTGATTTCGTTGTTAATGTTCAAAGTCTGCTCCATAAGTAATGATGATTTCAACAATTGTATGATATATATTAATTTTATTTGTATTACTTATATTTTTATCCCACAATATTCCATTGAGGCAGGCAATTGCTACACCTAATTTTACTTTATTATTTCTATTTCTTATTTGCTCTTCGTAACTTCCATTTTTATTTATTTTAATTCCTAAATATGTGATCTCACTACAAGATTTTATTGTTTCTCCAATCTTCAAAATTAAATGTTGTTCTCACTCACCAATTGATAAATATTTTGTTTTTTTCATGTTCAAAATTAATCCCCATTTTTAATATTCTTCTATTACTTTTCTAGTCATATATTCTAAATCTTCATAATCTTGCGCAATTAACAATTGATCATCGGCAAAATGTATGTTATATAAAACAGTATATTACGTGCGAGATTGGGACGTGGTATTTACAAAAGCGAGGAAATTTCCGAGATTCTGTAAAACACTTCACAAACATGCGTTGTACATTATTTTATGAGTGATGGTGTTTTCAAAATAAGAAATAATAGTAAAATAATAACATATTTTTCGGAAATATTTGCATTCATGTTAGGTATTGAAAACACCGTAACAGTAATGCGCAGAGAAAATAATCCAGCGAAAATAAACGTACTCGAAGAGATGGAAATCATGAAACCAGCTCACAACAACGACAATCTGATAAACGAAAACGAACCCAATACATGTAACCACCTCTACCAGATCTTCAGTGAAACACCAGTTTTGAATCCTGCCGATGATGGGGCAAGTCCCGAAAGCGCTACAGTTAAATAATTAATTACGTTAAGGAGACGGACCTTTCAGGTGAATATTCCATAATTTTATATTTTAATTCATTATAAACAACTGACTAACGTTAACAGTATGGGCAAACTTAATTGAGACTACAGCAGGACGTGACACCAATCAGTCATAAAATGGCGGCAAGCACGTATTTATTGTTTTATATTGTTTCAACTAAAGATCAGTTAATGTAAAATGCAGTGATTTGTTTCGTATAATGTTATTAACACTACCTCTTGGATATATTTTTGTATAAACATTGTACGTAGTATACACAGAGGGCAGTGGTTTTACTTCCCACACATGGTTTGTAATATGTAGGCCTAATATTACAGTATAGTTATTTAGGTTGGCAACCCCGAAATGTAGGAAGTTGTACTTTCAATCATGGTCGCCATTGCTGTAAGTACGACAAAACGCGCAAAAAGTTTTGTTTGAACATTTTCTCCTCCAATTCTTTAATATTTCATGTACATATGTTTTAAGCAGAGTCGGTGATAGACAACAAGGCTGGACGTAGACCTTTATTTATCGTAAAACCATGTGAAAATTTACTGCCAATTTTAATTTTAGATATGCAATGTTCATATAAGTCCCGCGCCGTAGCCGAGTGGTTAAGGCAGGAAGCCTTGGCGCAGAGCTACGGGACTTGCACTGGTTCGAGTCTCCATGGGGGAAGAAATTGTCTCATGGTATTTCGGCCAGTATGGGACCGGTGCCCACCCAGCATCGTGAGGCATTTGGGTAGATACAATAAGTAGCGGCTCCAGGTTTGTGAAAAACCAGCTATAACGGCTAGGGGACTCGACATGCTGACCACATGTCACCCCAACACTGGCTGATGATCACCTACCTCTGTGATTGACACATGTGGAAGTGAGGCCAGCAGCCGGCTGGTAGGCTAAGGGCCATCTAGGCCTGTCGCGCCAGGAGTAATTTTCATATAAATTTTGTATAACTTTAATTATTACATTCTTAAAAATAAATAAAAATATAATACATTCTAAACGGGTTTGAACCCTCGAACCTCGAAATGGGAGGTGTATATGTGGACACTTGCAGATTACCATACAAACTTGTTGGAGTTTGTCTATGTTTTTCAACAAACTGCAATTACAATAATTTTGTTAGTTTACGTTCTATAACAATTTTTTATTGGTAGTGTCGGTACCGGACATCCTGCATTTTTAGTTTAAAATGTCCCTGCCATGCGTAATAGCACGCGTTTCCAAAATATATGGTGATCATTACTATAATTTATATCAAAATATGATTCACTCGTAAACGTACAATCTGTCAGATGTGAAATAGTTTCGAATCTAGATGACGTCAAGCGCAAAAGTGATATAATAATAATAATAATAATAATAATAATAATAATAATAATAATAATAATAATGTTTTATTTATTCTGGCAAAGTAAGGCTATAAGGCCTTCTCTTCCATTCAACCAGAACAAATACAAATAAACATTTGACAAATATAGATATACACTATACTAATTATAAACAGTTAAATAATTTTTAAATGTAGCAATGTAAATTTCATGTTCAAACAACATTTTATACGATAATAACAATAATAATAGTTACGATGATAATAATAATAATAATAATAATAATAATAATAATAATAATAATAATAATAATAATAATATAATAACGAAAAAAAATATAATCATGATAAATTATACGAGAAACACCAATTAATACATGTACCTTACACACTGGGTAATGGCGAAGTGCGGTATATTAAGCAAGAGACTATGTTGTCAGCGTGTGTTTAAGTTATGGTTGGAGAATAGATCTGGAAACGAGATGATAAATAACTGGGAGTCGAGATATGCAAGATCTTAAATAATAGAATTAGACAGTGCGATTTTCTTCTCTCTTTTAGATGTAGCCATGACAATTTATGGAATATTGGAGAAATGTGATCGTATTTTCGGACATTAAACATGAATCTGATACACATATTATGGACACGCTGCAGTTTGTCCGACAATCCGTCACTTATGTCAGTTAGTAGAACGTCACAATATGCGGCATCACTAAGGTTTGAATTAAAATATTTTAAAAGCCCGGCTTTGTATGCAAAATAAAGTACTAAATATGCATGAAAAATGTAGAAAATATGCACACTAAATATACAAAAACAGATTATAATACTTATTTGCTTTGTGGGTAATCTTAACATATTCCTAGCTTTTACAGTAGATAAGGAAGGTTTTCATGAGGTATTCTTGTTTGAAGCTCCTTCGTCTGTCCGTGAAGAAGGTTTTATTTTATACAATGAAAATATCACCTTCTACACCACATGATGTCACAGGTGAAAGTGAAAAAACACCACAGTTCTCTTCAGTGAATTACCCTTATATCCAATTGATGCAGATACTTTATTAATTTAAAAAAATAATTAAATGATAATAATTAAAAGTAATTAGCTGAAGGGAAAATTATAATTTAATATCAAATTTAGGAATTAAATATGCATTTATGCATTAAAAATGTAAATAACTTAAGCACTTTCCTCCGGAATATGCATTTCTACGCATTATCAAATACCGATCAAATTGTCTGTGAAGGGGCCACTTAACATGTAAATCATTTCCGCATATTTTTTAATGAGTAAAATAACCATGCATTTCCAATACAAATCCGGGCTCTTGCTTACTTACTCACTAGCATTATTGAACTCGTAGGTTCATCGGCAGCGCGGACATAAGCCCTCCACACATCCCTATCCTCAGCTAATGCTTTCCAACCATTCCCTGTATAACAGACTTCCCTCAAATCATAGTTAATGTTATTCTCCCATCTTATTCTTGGTCTATAAACTGGGCGTTTTTCCTCTGTTTTTTTTTTACAAGAAGCTTCCATGAACACCTTTCATTTCCAATCGTACCACATGTTCTGCCCATCGCAGTCTACGAGACTTAACTGTTCTTATTTTATCTGGCTTCCTATAAATACCATGTAGTTCATTATTATGTAAGTCTTCTCCATTCACCTATCTGTTCATCTCTCTTTGGTCCATAAATTTTCCTAAGAACTTTATTCTCAAATACTCGTAATCTCCTTTTCTCCCTTAAAGTCAGACTCCATGTTTCGCATCCATATAATATAACTGGTAGTATAATAGTTTTATATATTTTAACGTTTAACGTTTTTTGAAAGGAGTTGGGACATCAAAAGTCTCTGTAATGCATAATAGCAGGCATTTCCAGAATAGAGCCTATGTTTAATTTCTTTGTGCATCTTATTCCTATTTGTGATTATTGTTCCTAGGTATTTGAATTTAGCCACTTCCTCAAAATTTCCATCATTTGTCATTAACTGTCTATTTCCATTATATAGGCCTAATGTATTTCTACGTGTGACCATATATTTAGTTTTATTGATATTTACTTCTAGTCCTAATTTCTTAGTGTTACTCAATAGTGTGTGCGTGTTGTCCTTTAGTAAGTCTTATCTCCTCATTATCGTTACATCACCAGCATAAACTAACAGCTTATTAATACCATTGAGTTGTAGACCTTCTTCATCCTCTAGAGATTTGATGGCATGCTTTAGTACAAAATTAAATAGTAGATGAGATAGTGCATCTCCTTGCTTCAACCCATTCTGGATTTCAAAAATATCCGAAAACTGTTTGCCTACACGCACCCTACTCTTTGTGCCATTTAGACACATTCGTATAAGTCTAACTAACTTTTTAGGAATTCCGAACTCCAGCAGGATACTATAATACTTATCCCTCTTAATTGGATCGTATGTCTTTTTGAAGTCTACATATAGTTGATGTGCAGTACGATTATATTCCAATTTCTTTTCTAAAATCTGTCTTAAACTAAAAATCTGATCTGTTGTAGACCTGTTTGTTCTAAATCCACATTGATGATCTCCTAGAATGTTATATATATACTATATAAATCCGGGTTCTAGTAATCAAAATTCATAATGCTAATCCTTCATCCATCAATACTTACACCATGTCTGAATCGTTGGACAACTTTTGGGATTCTTATGTTCAAAGGCTAAATTCAATGAATCGCAAGGAAATGTAAGATTGAAATATCGCAGTTTCGCCTTGAAGTTATCATTTTGGAGAGGACTGTACTGTGTCACGTTTCCGGCGATGCGAATCGCAACACTCGTCCTGTCCGTCACTCAACGTCACTTCCGCTATTTATACACGTCCAGGTATAACAGATATAAATGTGCTGCCACTGTATTGTAGCTGCTTCATGAGTAATATACATTTTTCTCGTTATTTATAGCAGCTTCAACTATTAATGAATAAAGGAACACACTCATCATGCATGCTTTTATGCATTACAGGAATTCTTGCCGACCAACTTCTCTAAAAAATGTTAAACTAAACATAACAAAAATATGCATATTAACTATAACTGACTCACTGGCACTATCGAAACAATAGGTTCAAGACCTCGCGGACATTAACTCTCCATACATCCCTATACTCAGCTAATGTTTTCCTATCATCCTCTGTACAATATACTTCCCTCATATCATAGTTAATGCCATTCTCCCACCTCATTTTTGTCCTATCTACTGGGGAGCTTTTCACTGGTTTTGCTACAAGGATCATCCATGCACCTCTTTCATTCCCCATTCATGCCACATGTGCTGTCTATCGCAGTCTACGAGACTTAACTGTTCTTATTATAGGCCTATCTGGTTTCGTATAAAGATCACGTAGCTCAGTGTAATATAGTCTTCTCCATTCGTCTCTCTGTTCATCTCTCTTGGGTTCAAAAAATTCCCTATGAATTTTATTTTCAAATACTCGTAATCTTTTCTCCTCACTTAAAGTAAGAGTCCATTTTTCACATTAACTGGGAGAATAACGGTTGTATACATTTTCAGTTTAACGTTTTTTA
The DNA here is from genome assembly GCA_030220185.1 of Diploptera punctata. NCBI lineage: Eukaryota > Metazoa > Arthropoda > Insecta > Blattodea > Blaberidae > Diploptera > Diploptera punctata. The sequence goes on from JASPKZ010009759.1 coordinate 65,485, forward strand.
GAGAATAGGGACGACAAGAGTCACTGTAATATATAATAGCATGCATTTACAGAATTGAGCCTTGTTTAATTTCTTTGTGCATTTCATTCTTGTTTGTAATTATTGTTCCTAAGTAACTTATTTGAATTCAGCAACTTTTTCAAAAATTCCCTCATTTGTCATTAACTGTCCAGTTTCGTTAAATAATTTAATGTACTAGCTAATACCCGGCGTGCGCTGCTACGCCTAAATAAATGAAAATTAATGTGGTTTTATGTTTAGTTGAATAAGTGAAAGGAAAAAATAATTATAAATTTATATTTTTATATACCCCGTCCTGATTACCCGGCGTTGCCCGGGAATCTACTTATCCCGATCTTCTTTACGTAAATGAGCTGAAATACCAAAATGAATGTGTTTTATGTTTAGTTAAATAAGTAAACGGAAAAATTTATATCGTAATTATTTTTAGATACCCCGTGCTGTTTACCCGGCGTTGTCCAGGAATCTATTTATCTCGATCTTCTTGGCATAAATCAGATAAAAGACAAAATTCGTTATTGTGAGTTATCGGTAAAAGAATACCCGCCATGTGCTGCTAAGCTTGCACAGGAATCTACGTAGGCCTACTTGTCTCGTTCTTCTTGGCATCAATGAAAGACAAAAATGGTTATTGTGAGTTATCCATAACAGATAAACATATGCTGTCGCGAACTTTTTGTAGAGCTTTTGAGATATTCAATTTTGTGTACATTAATTTTGTGTATTTATTATGGTTTAGGCAGCGTAAGCCATTTAAGCGTCCAAATACCACTTTTTTCACGTTTTCTACTACAAAGGGCGATTTTTAAGGGTATAGGAGTTGAGTATCACAGCTCTCTTATAGCCAAAGTTCATCTAGGGAATCTCCTGAACATTTTGCAAAAAGCCCCATCACAATCGGATCACCGGTATGGTCGTGCATTAAGTACAAACAAACAAACATTCATTTTTATATATTAGATTTCTATGTGTGAACATGTATTTAGTTTTTTTGGTGCTTACTTCCCAATTTCTTACTGTTAATAGAGTTTGTCTGTTGGCGCTTGGTATATTTTCGTTATTTTTTTATAATACCACATCAGCGGCATGGAATAACAGCTTATCTATTAATACCATTGAGTTGTAGGTCTGACGGTGATCCTATTTGAGGGAGATAAATAATACAGGATATACGCCTATATTTACTTAGGCTTTGTTGGCCGGACTTTGTATCACAATCTGGATATATCTTCCGGGCATACAATTAGTTTTAAAATTCTCCGATGTTTCGCCTGAGACTGCGTCTGGGATTCTCAAGGGTTGACATCATTTATCCAGGGGTGATTGGAAAACATTAACTTAAGATAGGAATAAATGGAGAGCTTATATCCGCGTGGCCATGAACCTACAGGTTCGATAATGCCAAGGAGTTAGTTGTACAGTGATTAGACTAGACTATGTGTTGGAGATGCAGGACAGCAAGCCATTACACGCCACAACCCCCCCGGCCAGCCAAGCGACCACCCAGTATCCCGGGTGCCCGCTCGGCAGCCGAGCGATAACCGACGCGCAGGCTGCAGCCTACTCCTCCGGCTGCATTACGGACTTATCCTCTTAGCCCTCTTCAGCCCTTTGATAAATGTTCGTCGTTGTGGTTGAGCGATCTAGTGCCAAACATAACTGGCCGTAATTGAAGAGGCAAAGAATCTGGTGATCGGGCATTAACAACTACCTGTTATTATTTAACATTTTCCAATAGTATTATTTTAACACAGTTCCAATAATGGGTCATATTATAATATTACTACTAATGGAGCAGAACTTTGGCCATTAACAACAAAAACAAATAAGTACCTTTTGGCAACGGAAATGGATTTTATACGAAAGGCTGCAAGAATTTCAAGAGAAAAAATTAGGAACTCAGTTATAAGGGAGAAAATGAAGATTGAAGACACTATTTTAGATTATATTAAAACTCAGCAATTAAGATGGTACGGACATGTCCAGCGAATGGAACAGGATCGACTACCAAAATCTGTTTTGGAATGGAAACCTGAGGGAAGACGATGCAGAGGAAGACCTAAAACCTCCTGGAGTTAGGGAATATGTTTATATATGAAGGACAAACATCTACAACCAGGAGATTGGATGGACCGACAAAACTGGACATTAGGAATCGGACGATGTCAAAGACATTAATCAACCGATGATCTATTACAATATTATAATGATATTGTGAAAATAAAAATTCATGTCTGAACCAGGAATCGAACCGTGGACCTCTAGTTCTTCAGACTAGTGTGCAGCCCACTACACCATTCTAGACCTGGCACAAACATTAGCAATTCTTTCCACATACGCAAATCTATAATTCTCGTTTCGTCCGCTGCCAGGTCGGTATCACTATCATTATTGGAACTGTTAAAAAAAGCCGGCCGTTGGCGATGGTATTGACACCTACCTAGCAGCGGACGAAACGAGAATTATAGATTTGTATATGTGGAAAGAATTGTTAGTGTTTGTGCCAAGTCTAGAATGGTATAGTGGGCTGCACACTAGTCTTGAGAACTAGAGGTCCACGGTTCGATTCCTGGTTCAGACAATTTTTATTTTCACAATATCACCGCTATGGTCTCGAGGTAGCGTGCTGCCTTGTCACGAAACGGACCCGGGTTCGATCCCCGGTCGGGGCACTTTTTCTGGGTGAGGTTTTTATCGGGGTTTTTCCTCGTCTGTAAGACAAATGTCAGGAAAACTTCAAGGCCCAAACGGTCCCCGAATCATATGGCCATCGCAATCATCATAATTCATATTCATCTTAGATTAAGCTTAGGATTAGGGACTCTCCTGGCGCACCGCACCACATCATCATCATCATTACCCATCATATCATCGGGGCAACGTAACTACATCCGGACTAGTGGTAATGCTCCTTGCCTCTGGTCCCGAGGGTCACGGGTTCAAACCCGGCCGGGGTCGATGGATTTTTTAGGATGGAAAATCCAAGGAGCAAGTCCTCCAGGAGGGACTGAATGAAAAGGCCTCTAAGCAAAATTTACCGAATTTTTCGTTCTACTACTACCTTGGTTTCCTAGATGTCAGTATGAGGCGGAACCCTGCCCACGGACCATTCAAATTACATCTATACGAAAACAAGTATAACTAATTTAGTATGGTTCAAATTCTTCCCTGTAGGGGGAGAGCGCCTAAATTTCCGTTAAGGGAAACATGGGCTTAGAAGATACTAGAAGTATAAAATTATTTAATTATCAAAAGGAAGCTATATACAGGATGTTTCAGAATAAGTATTACAGACTTCTAGGGGTTGTAGAGGGAACTTCGTAGATAAAGTTTTGATAAGGAACCCATGTCCTGAAACGTACCATTTCGATGTAAAATAAGTCCGAAGGTCGAAACACAATGGCATGTGTTTCAGAATAAGTTTTACAGACTTCTAGAGGTTGTACTACACCTGTCGAGTCGGAGGAAGAACTTCTTGCACGAATTCTGACGGCAGCAGAAATTATTGAGCACACGCCAGGTCCAGTGGGGGCGTATAGGCTATATGAAAACGCGTCGCAGGTACACTTTATGCAACGAACAGCAGTCGCCACATGGAACCACACTTGTAGTACAACCCGTATAAGTCTGTAATACTTATGCTGAAACACAAGACGTGACATCAGCTCATTGTGTTTCGATCTTCAAACTTATTTTACATCCAAATTGTACGTTTCTGGACATGGGTTCCTTATCAAAACTTTATCTACTAAGACTCCTCTACAACCCTTAGAAGTCTGTAATACTTATTCTGAAAAACCCTTTACATATAATAAATTCAGCCTACATATATTTGCGATTTACATACTTCTAAACCGCTCAACTGATCTTCATGAAATTTTCTACATACAGGTTTTTAGCTACAGCGAATGTTCAGCCGCTATATATTATGCTCTAAAACTATTAGGCGTAGAAGTTCACCTGAAACGAAAATTTAAAAATCACTCTAGCGCAGCGGTCACTCAGTATATGCTTTTAAAATATACCGAGGTAGGTATCATCGAAAAAGCGGCATCCGAACATTAGAAGTGGGGATTTCCTTAAATCCAAAATAACAAATTGACTCTAGCAACCGTCATATTTGGTTCATCGCCAATGCATACAATACAATTTAATTAACCACTAATTTTCATTATACTTATTCAACTAAATATATATATATATATATATATATATATATATATATATATTTATATATATTTAGGCGTAGCAGCGCACGCTGGGCATTACCTAGTTTTCTGTAAAACAAGGAAAATCGGACTATAAATGCGACTTGTTGAGGAATAGCTTTTCTGTTAATAATAATAATAATAATAATAATAATAATAATAATAATAATAATAATAATAATAATCTCTATCTATCTTCGGGTTTTTACAGCTGCTGCCGTCTTCCCGTGCCAAACCTCCAAAGCCTACGGTCTTGGGCATCTTCGATGCTTAGCCCTCTAGCTTGCATTACTGTCTTCATGTTTTCCTTCCATGTTAACCTCGGTCTCCCTCTCTTCCTCTTTCTGTTCGGATGCCATTCATATAGTTGCTTTGGCCATCGCTCATCTTCCATTCTTAAGACATGTCCTAACCACTTCAATTCCTTCTCCTCAATTCTTTCAATTATGCTTTCTACTGCTTCCATTATGTTTCTAATTTCCTTATTTGTGACATGTTCTAATCTAGACTTTCTGGCACTTCTCCGTAAATAATCCATTTCTAGAGCTATTAGTCTATTCTTGTAGTACTTATTGATAATAATAATAATAATAATAATAATAATAATAATAATAATAATAATAATAATAATTTATTATTATTATTATATTATTATTATTATCATTTTCATTATCAATAATGGCGTAGCCCATTATTGAGGCATAGCCTCTCAATTGTAAGGATTTACTAGACCAAGTTAATTTTTAGTTACCTTATTTGCACATAAATGTCATGGATGGCATGCGATTAACACACCGACCCAATGAGACATCTAACAGACAACTAAGGTATTACTAGGTAATTTTTGCTTAAAGGCCTCTTTATTCAGGCTTAAGTATCTTTTACGAGCCCAAAATCTTCAGACTCGGGACCCATGACTTAAAATCCCTCACGGTGGACTTGCTCCTTGGATTTTTCCGTCCTAAAAATAATAAAATAATAACAAAATAAAATAATAATAAAATAAAATAAAATAAAATAATAATAATAATTCATTCATAGTGCTCTGCCTCAAGAGCAGGTATTTCACTGCAAAATCAGCATTCTCCACTCTATTAATCCATCCATAGTAATTCTGCCCGAAGGCAGGTCCTTCACTGCAATTATAGCATTTTAATGCTATGCTTCCACTTTACTAGGGAATTGTAGGTGTCGTAGCTTCCCGTTGCTTTCCACACCGGTGAAGGATGATCATGATCATGATGATAATGATAACGATGATAATGGTGATGATGGCCATATGGTTTCGGGGACCGTTTGGGCCTTAAAGTTGTCCTGACATTTGTATTACAGGTGAGGAAAAACCTCGATAAAAACCTCACCCAGAAAAACCGCCCCGACCGGGGATCGAACCCGGGCCCGCTGCGTGACAAGGCAGTACGCTACCTCGAGACCACAGCGGTGGACACTCTAATAAATATAATAATAATAATAATAATAATAATAATAATAATAATAATAATAATAATAATAATAATAAATAATAATAATGTAACAATCCAATGAATTGTCAGCAGTAGAAATTGATTTTTGTAGGCGATGAGCACGAAGTTCGAAATGGGATACAATCAAGACTAATAATAATATTATTTACTAAGTTCCTGAGTGACAGGATTTTTATAATTGTTGAACAGAAGACGATCTACGTAGTTTGTTTGAGTGAAATGAATATTGAAATTGGTTTAATGTTTTACGAAGGCCACGACGTTATTGTACATTAGCAGCTAAAACACAAACAGACGGGAGCGAGAAAAGAAAAATATTTTTGTTTCTCCCTGCAGCAGGGGTGTTAAAACATTCCCTACATTATTTGTGTCACTTCTGATGGGCGATCCTTGAAGTTATTCGAAAGGACAGTACTCACAAGGGAGCTGTCAACCATTGCACGTCGAATCCTACCTTGAAATTTATACAAGAGAAGCGTTGTATTGTACCAAGGCTAACTAACTCACTGCCACTATCGAACCCATAGGTTCATGGCCACGCACGCGGACATAAGCTCTCCATACATCCTTACCCTGAGCTAATGTTTTCCAAACATTCCCTGTATAATCTACTTCCCTCAAATCATAGTTAATGTTATTCTGCCACCTCATTCTTGGTCTACCAACTGGTCGTTTTCCCTTTGGTTTTCCTACAAGAAGCTTCCATGAACGTCTTTCATGTCCCATTCGTGCCACATGTCCAGCCTATCTCAGTTTACGAGACTTAACAAGGCAGTGTCAAACAATTATGTGCCGTTTTTAACTGCAAGGTACTCATTTCTAGCACCAAATCTCTCATTTAAACTATAGGGAAGTAAACAGGGAATTAATACAACTCGTGACTTGATCGACTGGATAATTTGACAACTAATCCCCATGCCACGTCCCGTCTCACTCTACTCCGCTCTAACTCATACAGGGAAGTCTAACTGCTTCACATGGTGAGTTGCCATAGCTGGATTCTGGCATCGATTTCTGTACCTAGCAATTAAAAACGGCAGATACATTTTTGGACACCGTCTTGGTACATCACAACGCTTCTCTGGGATAAATTTCCAAGGTAAGTTTCAGCACGGTTCCCTTGTTAGATCTATATATACAGGGTGAACCGCTCGAATGGACCTAATTTCAATTGCTTGTTACTGGCAAACGGTTGAAGATAGAAACTTAAAACAACGTTCATAGTACAGAAAAACTCACCAAGTTTCGAATCCTGTCGGTAGATGGCACAAAGATACGTTTCTCGTTCTTAGATTTAATTGTTTGTGAAAATGGCGACTCCGCAGATGAAAGCGCAAGCTGTTTTGTGGTATGCGGAGTTTAAATCAATCATTAGAGTTCAAGGGAGTTCCGGCGTGTGTTTAACCGTGATGCTCCAACTGCTAGAAGCATAAAGAAGTGGCGTGATACATTATTAGCTACAGGATCTGTGTTGAAGAAGCATGGTGGTGGTCGCAGAGCATCCGATGAAATGGTAGCAAATGTTCAAGCCGCATTTGAGCGAAGCCCCCGGAAGTCATTAAGAAGAGCTTCGCGGGAACTTCAAATACCAAAATCGACATTTACAACGGATTGTCCACAAACGCCTCAAACTGCACGCATATAAAGTGCAGTTAGTGCAACGTCTGGAGCCGAATGACATGCCGAAACGAGTGGAATTCGCCAATACGATGCTGGACCGTCTCGGCGCTGATCCTGACTTCATGACCAAGATTTTCTTCTCGGACGAAGCACTTTCATTTGTCAGGCAAGGTAAACCGGCATAATGTGCGGATCTGGGGATCGGAGAATCCTCACGCTATTCAAGAGCATGTTCGTGATAGTCCGAAGATGAATGTTTGGTGCAGTTTGTCACATAATAAGGTCATTGGACCGTTTTTCTTCGCCGAGAAAACTGTTCGTGGTACCACATATCTTGACATGCTGGAGCAGTTCTTCTTTCCACAAATTGAACAACTGCAGCCTAACATCGTTTTCCAGCAAGATGGTGCTCCTCCCCACTGGTCCAATGAAGTTCGTACGACTTTGGACAACATTTTCCCTGGCCGTTGGATTGGTAGGGGAGGACCAATCGCGTGGCCCCCGAGATCTCCCGATTTAACACCACTGGATTTCTTTCTCTGGGGCTATGTCAAAGATAAAGTTTACACCACCCCAGTCAAAGACCTTCGTGATCTTCGTGAGCGCATCATAGAGGCTATTGAGAACATTCCAGAAGACATACTCCAACGTACTTGGCAAGAAATTGTTCATCGCTTTGATATCGTCACAGTGACTGCTGGGGCTCATATAGAGATGTGGTGATCTGGATATCAAAACTTGGTGAGTTTTTCTGTAATATGAACGTTGTTTTAAGTTTCTATCTTCAACCGTTTGCCAGTAACAAGCAATTGAAATTAGGTCCATTCGAGCGGTCCACCCTGTATAGAGTTGTGCAAGAAAAACTGTATCTGGAGGAGGAGGTACAATTGAACTGGTTAGAAGGAAAATTTTCATAAGTAATGCGAAACATGGACTCTTGCTTTAACGGAGGAAAGGAGGTTACAAGTATTTGAGAATAAAGTACTTAGGAAATTTTTTGGACCAAAGAGAGATGAAGAGACAGGTGAATGGAGAAGACTACATAACAATGAACTACATGGTCTTTATAGGAAGCCAGATATAATAAGAACAGTTAAGTCTCGTAGACTGCGATGGGCAGGACATGTTGCACGTATAGGGAATGAAAGACTTGCATGGAAGCTTCTTGTAGGAAAGCCAGAGGGAAAACGTCCAGTTGGTAGACCAAGAATGAGGTGGGAGAATAACATTAACTATGATTTGAGGGAAGTAGATTATACAGGGAATGATTGGAAAGCATTAGCTCAGGATAGGGATGTATGGAGAGCTTATGTCCGCGCGGCCATGAACCTACGGGTTCGATAGTGCCAGTGAGTAAGTAAGTAAGTAATGCCACGAGTGATTTCCAAATGATCTATAAATTCACGACTCACGAAGTGAGGAGTGAATTTATTTAGAGAATTTGGAAATCAAGAGTGGCATTTGTTAGGACTATTTAACGAAAAAAATTAAGCTGTTTGCTCACAAATCATTATTTAAATATAGTTATTTCAAAATATTTATATATTTAATGTAAACGGCGATGTTTGAAAACAAACGAGAAACGATTGGTACGCTTCATTTGCTTATTTTGTTCGTCACTGTAACCAGATCATATTATTTATTGCCAAAGGAACGTAATATTGTAAGAATGCACTCTAGTGGAGAAAAAATGAAACACATCAAACTGTATATTAATTCATTTCTGATGTCCTATGATGTAAATTTGACAATTAGCCTATATTTTTCTGGAAAAAAATACATTTAAGGAAGTGCAAACAGTGGTTTCCTTTTTTTTGTGGTATAATCAATTGCTACAAATGTTTTTATATTAACTCCCGCATGCGGTATGTGTTGACATTCATGCACTATATATAGAATCTGGTAACCGTATTTCTTAGTGAGTCAGTCACTGCAAAATAATGCTATGACCCATTCAGAATGTTAAAAGGAGGTGCTTTCTTTATTATGATAAATTTTAGTTGGTAAATTCTAGGCGAAACACGACTGTGATTGGTTGTAAATAAAAAATCGTTGTAACGTGATTGGTCATTGACTCCCATTTGGGGCTTGAGTTAAATAGTCGCAAAAAACGCGTTTGGTGCATAATTACATTCTTGAAGCATACTTTTATTTATCGATACTAGTAAAATTCATGGTGATTTTCCGTTGAGGTATTAGTTCACAGTAATATAATGTACGGTTAAAAACTATAATATAGTTACCTTGTAGGTCCGTCTCCTCAACTTAAGTTCTTTTAAAACTCTGTAGGCCTTTCGGGACTAGTCCCATCATCAGCAGAATGCATTAGGTCCGTTCAAGGGTCAACAAGAACGGACCTAATGCATTCTGCTGATGATGGGACTAGTCCCGAAAGGCCTACAGAGTTTTAAAAGAACTTAAGTTGAGGAGACGGACCTACAAGGTAACTATATTATAGTATTTAACCTTACATTATATTACTGTGATACTTTTATTTAGTGATAAAGTTATATAAGTGTATGCGTTAGGAGTAGATGAAGAACAATCGTTATAATTTTCAATTATCTGTGATCTTATAGGCCTACAACTACAACTTGATATCTGTTTTTCTGAATACTGCAAATCTTGCACTTATTTACTTTTGCTTCTAACCATCTCATTTCTGTATAATTTATATAATAAATCTGTTAGTTTTTGGCTGAGTTGGGTTTGATTTAGGTTGGTTTAGGTTAGGTTTAGGCTAGGTTAGGTTTAGTTATCCTTGCAGGATAGGATAGAGCGATTGGTGTTCTAATACCTTCTTTTTTCGGCATTTGTACTTCGGGTGAAAGAGATTCGGGGAAAGGGAATTCAGGGAAATCGGTTTCGGGGGAATGATTTGTGGTTTCGTCCGGAAATAGGCCCCTAGTAGGCCTGCATGATTCTGCACGAAAGTTTAGGCCATTAAAAAGTTAAATACTAAAACCTGTATACCTGAGATCTGAGTTTTCAGTACCTAACCAGCTGCTGATGTTGGAACAAAAGGTACTGAAAACCCTACACGATTTTAATTAATTTAAATCAGTTGAGGACGACTGCCACCTTATGTACAAGTTTTTACTCATCGGTGGTTCAAAATTATATTTAAAATTGTTGACAGTTTAAAAATCCAATCTCCCCATTGGGTTAATTTTCCATTAATATTTGAAGGGATGTATGGCACAGTGTCCCGCGGCGTAGCACAGTGGTTAAGGCAGGATGGCTTGGCGCAGAGCTACGGGACTTGCGCTGGGGTCCCCATGTGGTAAGAAATTTTCTCTTGCTGACCACATGTCACCCCTACACTGCCTTATGATCGCCTACCTCTGTGATTAGCACATATGGACGTGAGGCCAGCAGCCGGCCGCTTGGCCAAGAGCTTTTTAGGCCTGTCGCGCTTGGAGTAAATATGGCATAGCTTTTTATAAAAAAAAGAGCATAGTGCACGGTTTTAAAGATGAAACTACATAGGCCTAATGTATTTCAGATACATCAACAGTTAATGGCCATCACTTAGGGTCAATTTCACCAACAGATGTAACTGTATTACGACAGTTTTCCCCGTGTATAATGCATAGCTTAAACTGGCGTAATACAGTTACCTCTGTTGGTGAAACCGACCCTTAGAATAATAAATATCTCCATGATTATAAAACAATACATAAACGATTTTAATAAGGATATATATAAATTTAAGTGGATTATATTAATATAGTCCACCGCTGTGGTCTCGAGGTAGCGTGCTGCCTTATCACGCAGCGGGCCCACGTTCGATCCCTGGTCGGGGCAGTTTTTCTGGGTGAGGTTTTTATCGGGGTTTCTCCTCATCTGTAAGACAAATGTCAGGAAAACTTTAAGGCCCAAACGGTCCCCGAAATCAGATGGCCATCATCATCCTTCACCGGTGTGGAAAGCAACGGGAAGCTACCACACCTACAATTCCCTAGTAAAGCTGCAAGCATAGCATGAAAATGCTATGGTTGCACTGAAAGACCTGCCCTCGGGCAGTATTACTATGGATGTATATTAATATAAATTTAATTATATATTTATTTATATCTATTTCAAGTTCATATATGTTATAAATATTTATATATGGCAAATAATTTGCTACTTGATTCTTTGTATACTGAATAATAAAATTCTATTTTTCTCGAAATGAAGAAAAACTGCAGCGTGTTCGTAATATGTGTATCGGATTCATATTTAATGTCCGAAAAATAATTACATTTCTAGATTTTTCTACGAATTGTCATGGTTCCATCTTAAGGACAGAAGAAAATTACACTGTCTAGTTCTCTTATTTAAGATTCTACACACTCCGACTCCACATTATGTAGCCTCTCGTTTGCAGTATTTATCCTCCAACCATAATATAAACACACGATCACAACATAATCTCTTGCTCAATATACCTCAACATAGGACATCCCATCACTTCTCATCATATTGTCTACTATATCTACTTCTCGCAACTGGAATTCCCTACCACAGGAAATCAGGGAGTGCCGGACGTTAGTATATTTGAAAAGAAATCTAAATTTATATTTGCTCTACTTTGGCTTCATCATTACCCCGTAAAAGGTATATGTAAAAAAAAAACTCCTGGCGCGACAGGCCTAGAAGGCCCTTAGCCTACCAGCCGGCTGCTGGCCTCACGTCCACATGTGCCAATCACAGACGTAGATGATCAGCCAGTGTAGGGGTGACATGTGGTCAGCATGTCGAGTCCCCCAGCCGTTATAGCTGGTTTTCTCAACCTGGAGCCGCTACTTACTGTAGCTACCCGAATGCCTCACGATGCTGGGTGGGCACCGGTCCCATACTGGCCGAAATTCCATGAGAAAATTTTCTTCCCCCATGGAGACTCGAACCAGCGCAAGTCCCGTAGCTCTGCGCTAAGGCTTCCTGCATTAACCACTCAGCTACGGCTATGTACTCGTATTAATTGGGGTTTCTCGTTTAATTCAACTATTATTGTTATTATTATTATTATTATTATTATTATTATTATTATTATTATTATTATGTTGAGGACGACTGACTTACCATGTACCAATATTATATAAAGTAAAAGTAAAGTGATCCCACTACAGGCCTCAGGAGGCCCTTGGGGTAGCATGAGGTTAAGGCTCCCACTTTTTCTAGACAATCGGCACTTTATGTCAGCCGGGTTGTCAGCCCTGCGTGACGGCCGCCTTTACCCCCAGAACAAGCGTCTGGTACTCATTTACGTTAGAGGCTGAGTCGACCCCAGGGCCATAGTGCCGCCAGAGGGTTTGGGTCAGTTTAAAAATCCTGACCCCAACGGGACTTGAACCCTCGACCCTCCGGCTTGTAGCTCAGTGCCTTAATATTTAATATCTTATTACATAATCTCAACGGTGCTTTAATATGAATTTTAAAAGTATTGACTATTATGTTTATTGTATAAAATGTTATTTGTAAATTAAATGTACATTGCAATTCTTAATGTATTTTTAAACCATTTACAATATATTAGCACAGTACACCATCTTCTAAAATTGATTTGATATTAGATCCCACAATCCCTTTTGAGACTCATAGTGGCCAACCTGAGGAAGTTCACTGTGAAAAGAAAGCCATATATGATATGAACCAACAATTGACTATTACAAAGATAAATACCAATTAGATAGTATAATATAACTGTCACAGAATTGATGGCGGGGCAATAGGTACTATACCTGGATTCTTAGCTAAATTTTGGAATTCCTTAGATTTGGACAGGGTGTATCTTTCTAAAATTGCCATCGCTGCCATTAGAGGATCAATTTCAATTTGAGGAAACCATCTTTACAAAATTTATACTTTATAGTATGTGTACTTCAATTACAATTTGAAAATTTTTAATGTATTTACAAAATGTATTTCATCAATTTCGAAAATTAATTGTCTTCATCACTTTGTCCTTGAGGCAATCCTCTAATGAGGAAAGTTGTAGGCCCTATATAATAAAAAAAAATCTATACTGTAAATATGTATTTGTATATTTATGGCCTTAACTCTGCCAGAATAAATAAAAATTATTATTATTATTATTATTATTATTATTATTATTATTATTATTATTATTATTATTATTATTATTATTATTATTACTAGTATTAGTATAATTATTATTTAAAAAATACACCAAAACTGTTGTTCTACCAGTTACATTAGCTATATGGATGCGAAACATGGACTCTTACTTTAAGGGAGGAAAGAAGATTACGAGTGTTTGAGAATAAAGTACTTAGACAAATTATTGGGCCAAAAGGTATGAACAGACAGGTGATTGGAGAAAACTACATAATAGTGAGCTACATGGTATATATAGGAAGCCAGATATAAGCTAATAAGAAGAGTTAAGTCTCGTAGACTGCGATGGCCAGGACACGTGGCACGAATGGGGAATGAAAGAAGTGCATGGAAGCTTCTTGTAGGAAAACCAGAAGGAAAACGTCCAGTTGGTTGACCAAGAATGGTGTGAGAGAATAACATTATCCATAGTTTGAAGGAAGTAGATTATACAGTGAATGATTGTTAAACATTAGCTCAGGATAGGGATGTATGGAGAGCTTATGTCCGAGCGGCCATGAACCTACAGATTCAATAGAGCCAGGGAGTTAGTTTTTATATTATTATTGTTAATATTGTTATTATTATTATATAGTTTTTATATTATTATTGTTAATATTGTTATTATTATTATATAGTTTTTATATTATTATTGTTAATATTGTTATTATTATTATATTATTATTATTATTATTATTATTATTATTATTATTATTATTATTATTATTATTAAAAATGACTTGCTCCACTGTGTCATATTTTTCAGTACAATCTGAATAACTATACTGATTTGCAATTTCCAAAAAAAATTAAATAAAAGGGGGGGGGGAAATGCGATGCATTAACTTTTGGAACTAGTGGGGAGGACGACCTACGGAGACTGACATTTGAGAGTTAAGTTTGTAGTGAATGCAGAGTTTACGCAGCCCTGGCTGACAGCACAAACACAAGTATACAGTTTCCTGGCCGCGCGGCAGCACCACAAAGACCGACTGAGCATCTCCCGAACTGATGGGGCGTAACTCGGGGCTGCTACCCCCCGCATCACGTTTAAATTTAATACAGCAACTCTCTCTAACTTCTTCATGTTCACCAAACTTTTACCACTAACCTATTTAACTAACTCACTGGCTCTATCAAACCAGTAGGTTCATGGCCGCGCGGACATAAATCCTACAAACATCCCTATCCTGAGCTAATGTTTTCCAATCATTCCCTGTATAATTTACTTCCCTCAAATCATGGAAAATGTTATTCTCCCATCTCATTCTTGCTCTACGAACTGGACGTTTTCCCTCTGGTTTCCCCACAAGAAGCTTCCATGCACCTCTTTCATTCCCCAATCGTGCCCTGGCTCTCTTATAATATGTGGCTTCCTATACATGCCATGTAGTTCACTATTATGTAGTTTTCTCCATTCAACTATCTGTTGATCTCTTTTTGGCGAAATTTTTTTTTCTAAGAATTTTATTCTCAAATACTCATAATCTCCTTTCCTCCCTTAAAGTGAGAGTCCATGTTTCGCACCATATAATATACATAATAATAATAATAATAATAATAATAATAATAATAATTATTATTATTATTACATAATATATATTATTATAAATATTATTATTATTATTATTTTATTATCCGCCTGCTTATTTCTTGTAGTCTTTCGAGTATTTAAAGTTTTCCCCATTATAGGTTACCAGCCTATAGTTGGGTAAGTCCAGTGGTGGGGTTGCCACCTCAATGCCTCTTAATAATAATAATAATAATAATATAATAATAATAATAATAATAATAATAATAATAATAATAATAATATATGTTTTAATTATTCTGGCAGAGTTAAGGCCATAAGGCCTTCTCTTCCACTCAACCAGCACAAATACAAATAAATATTTGACAAATATAGATATTCACTATACTAATTATAAACAGTTAAAGATACATTAAATGTAACAATGTAAATTTCATGTACAAACATTTTATACGATAATAACAATAATAATGCTTACGATAATAATAATAATAATAAAATGATAATAATAATATAATGATAATAATAATAATAATAATAATAAGAAGAAGAATGATAATGATAATAATAATTGTTCTGCCCAAGAGAAAGTCTTTCACTGCAAATTTATTTAATTTATTACATAGGCCTAATGCTAGGGGAGAGCAATTGATCTTTCAGGTTGTAGTGCTAGGCAATTTCCCTTCCAGTTTAAATAGGGTACTGGAGATATTCTCAGCATTCTCCACTCTTTCCTAAAATCAGCCTTCCTTTTTGTCATGTTTGCAGCTTTACTAGGAATATATAGGTGCGGCAGCTTCCCGTTTCTTTCCACACCACATTCTCTCTTTTGCATCTTAAAATCTGAAAAGATCTGAGAAGGTCCCAAAGGGGGAGCCGACTTGGAGGTGAGGAGAGTGGATTTGGCTAAGTTAGAACCTCCGAATTTCACAGAAATTCACCCCAGAGGTTAAATATCAGTTCCATTAGGGTTTTTAACCATATAATATAACTGGGAGAATAACTGTTTTATATATTTTCATTTTAACGTTTTTTTAGGAGTTGGGATGGCGAGAGTCTCTGTAATGCATAATAGCACGCATTTTCAGAATTGAGCCTATGTTTAATTTATTTGTGCATCTCGTTACTATTCGTAATTATTGTTCCTAGACATTTGAATAATCTCCCTCCTTTGTCATTATTAGTCCATTTCCATTATATAATGCATTTATATGCGTATATATATATATATATATATATATGGTTTTATTTATGTTTACTTCTAGTCCCAATTTACAGGGAATTATTGAAAAACATTAGCTGAGGATAGGGATGTATGGAGAGCTTATGTCTGCGCGGACATGAACTTACGGGTTCGATAGTGCCAGTGAGTTAGTGCACCATGAAGTCAATAAAGCTCAGTAGTTTCTCGTTGTTCTTACTTTAAGGGGGGTTGATGGGTGAAATTTCCCTTTTTTCTACATTTTTGGAGCTAGAGACTTTATTTTTGTACAAACATTCACTGTATGATACATAATGGTGTATTTATGTTTCATTCTTGTGAGACATTTATTTTATGAGTTATTAAATATTATACTTTTTTAAAATTGCATATTTTATAATTAAATGGGTTCCACAATTGTTTAGTAAAATATCTGATTTTTTACAAGACCCCTAAAATATTTAGAAAAACATCATGCATTAGAATTCTAATAATGTGAATACAAAGGGAGAAAAAAATATGTTGTACCTCATGCGTGGAATTATAAAAAAATAATAATTGCATGCATTTTATGTTTTACTTGCTAATAGGCCTACCTGGTGTACGCTGCTACGCCTAAATAAATGAAAATTAATGTGCTCTTATGTTTAGTTGAATATGTAATAGGAAAAATAATTATAAATTTATATTTTTTAGATACCCCGTGCTGAATACCCGGCTTTGCCCAGGAATCTACTTATCTCGATCTTCTTGACATAAATGAGCTGAAATACGAAAATGAATGTGTT